>JASDQU010371720.1:27022-40167 GCA_032191745.1 Picea mariana
ATAATGGAGAAATGATAGCCTGAATGGTCCAAGATTTTCTATCCGAGGATTTTGACAATGTTGCACACCACATGGATAGGATTCAAGAGGAGCTGGCAGACATGCAATAGTTCCTCAAGCAAATCGGGGAAGTATAGACAACAGGTAGCAGCATGGGAATAGGGCCATCAACACCACAGACAAAAGAAAGATTGGAAGAAGGAGAGCACGATACACTTCATACAATACTGCAGTCGAGCGCAACATTCCACATCACACCCGGTATGTTGCGCATGGACGAGATCGTGGGGCAGAAACTCCTAAAGGACTTAGCCCAAATCGAACTAGTATTTCCACGAATACCATCCAAGGCTCTACACAAACTGCAGGTTAGCGTTACCGAAGAGGTATAGTCACGGGCACTCATAGACTTAGCTGAATTACAACAAGTAATAGAGAAGCGGGACGCGTTTGAAATAATATGCGAGTAGGCTAAGTTCGAAACCTAAGAGGAAAGAGAATGCAAGAATGGATTGGAGCATAAATTCACAGGAACTTACGAGAAGATTCCAAAGACTGCGCAGATGGATGAACTTACAGTAGCACAAAATATTGATCATATTGCACATGCAATTGATCAATATCAGAAGGAGATCGAGAATCTCCATGAGCAACTCACACCCACTACTCCACCAACAGTAAAGGAGCAAAGGAATCAGGAGGCAATGATGCAGTTGCAGGAGATAGAGCAATAGGCCGACACAATAGTCGAATTGTTCGATAAAGCAACACAGCTTTGGACAAAGTTAGAAGAGGATTAGAAAGTCCAGAAGTGGGACAAAGAAGAAGAAAGGATAAGCGTAGCTATCCAGGACCTCAAGCAGAGGCAGAAGACAATGTCCATCACAGAGCGCGTCAAAGGGGCACAGGACATGAAGAAAATGTAGGCAGAACTCACCATTGCGAAAACACAGAAGAAGGAGCATCATGCTCAAATGGAACCATTTCAAGAGCGGGTATTAGAAGTCCTGGCACAGGCAGAGGAAGCCAAGACACATATAACACATATTCAGGCAAAGTGCGTAGGATTAATCAGTGATTAAATTGCAACCCATATAGTAGACACACTTAAGGAGAAGACCACGCAGGCGCAGACACAAGCAGCGAAGCTCAAGGAAAAGTTCCATGCGATCACCAAGGAGATCGAAGATTTTTGCTAGGTGGCTCGGAACGAGACATATGTCAGTGTTGAGGGCTTGTTGGAAGCAGACCAAAGCGGAAAGGAAGGGGATTTTGGGAAAGAAAGCATGCATGAGGAAAGCGACAACTGGAAGGAAGAACAACACGCACGCATGCAGGGAAGACCTAACGACGGTAGGGTTAGGGTTTTGGTAATGTATTGTGATGGTCGAAGGGCCATAAACATATAAATATAGATACTTAGGTATCGTAAGAGAGTTAAGATTTTTTAGAGATAAGTTGTTATTGTAGAGAGAGTTATTGTAGCCAATCAATATGTGTAATATTTTGATGTATAACCTAATTTTGTAAGCTGTTGAGCTGAAGAGGATTGAGGAGGGTAGATCTCGAGGGTTAGATCGCAGGCTAAGGATCCTGGTGTGATCTAGTCCGCCTCATATAGATCTTACCCAACCGAGAAGAATTGTATTTATTATAGAATTGTAAATACTATAATAAAAGAGCCAAGAGCCAGATCTTTGTGGACATATCCCAGGAGGGGATGAACCACGGTAACATCTGTGTTATGTGATGAGTGCATTCATATCTTTATTGTCTTCAGTAGTTATTGTTATGCTTAATGAATGAGTTGCTATATTTCCTGCTTATTCACAAATGACGATATACTGTGTTTACAAGTTATAATAGCGATTCAATATACAGTTCTCATATCTCACACTCAACCCTAGGTTGCAAACACATGAGTATTACAACCACCCATTAAAACTATCTCAGGTGAGACTGCGCAGTGCACTCTGTGCATTGTGTTGCCTTCTGGTTTACCAGGAGGGTCGATAGTTTTAGAGGCTTTGTTGGAAACCTGAGTAGACATGAACCTTGGGTCCATCAATACAAACTCAGACAGAATAGAAGAGTAGCCAACAAAGACATCATGCATATTTTCATAAATTACCCTTTTACCAAAGCAGTTTGGATAAAAATAAAACATATCAAGAAGATCACACAAATCTGGAGAGGAAGTGACTTAGATGACTGTCTAGCAAATTGGACAGCGGATAAAAGGGTTTCTCCCAGTCTCACGTCTTATATTTGTTGGTACACATGGTTAGAAAGAAACACAACACATTTTGAAGGCAAGGAGCCATCAATCACAGTGGTGGTAATTAAGACTCTTGACATCTATCAAATATCGGTGATCAAATTGAAGATTCCACCTGCTCGATCCTGTTGGATAGAAGACACCCTTGAGTTTCCAGTGGCATTTTTCGATGGAGCGGCCCAGGCAGATGGGAGGTGCAGCGACGCATGAGGTATAATTAAATGTTTTGCATCTACAGGTTATAAGTGGCACTTAAAATGTGGGGTGGGAACAAATACAAAAGTTGAACTGATGGGCATGTGGGCTACACTTTTCATTGCAAATTACTTGTCCATTACAAAGCTACAGATTCTCAGAGACTCTAAAGTCATCATTAACTGGATAAATAATAATGGAAACCTTCGTGTTAGCTCCTTGGAAGGATGGAAACAAAGAATCAGTATGTTGAAGGAAAAGTTTATGGTCACAAAATTTTATCATATGTTTCGAGAATATAACAAGATAGCGGATGAGCAATCAAAAAAAGCTCTTCTCTAACCAGAAGGATATATAGTGCTTCAAAAGTGGCCTAGTGATGTGGAAGGCCAAAGAACCATCATCAACATCTACTAGTGGTGGTCTACATCAACTCTTCAGTTTGATAGTCATCCTTCTCAGTTTTTACTTGTATTAACTAGAAGGCCTTTGTTTTTTTTGGATCCTTTTTCAGTGACTTTGGAGGTTTTTTGAGAGGTTTTGTATTAGAGAATATGCATCCAGTATGGATCATCTCCTGGGTAGTTCTGAATTTGTCTGTATCTCTAGTTTTTATATTGTACAACTATCAATATTTTGGACTATTCCATAGTTTTGTTAGTTTATGTGCTATACTTATATATAGCAGTTGGACTGCTGGATGTAAAAATATATTTCCTTAATATAATGTGTTAATTTTCTTCTGGGAAAAAAATACCTCTCAACCATGGTTGTATTGATCCATAGATGGTGGGTCTATGTTCTATCTAGTCAACACAAATACTAATTATGGAATAAGAAAAATACTCTTATCTCCTCTTTTCATTATTACATTGTAAAACATTGCTCTATATAAAGGTTATATCTCAATCAAAATAGAGGTTGTGTATTCTTATAACGATGCAGTTTGAATTTACTCATCCATTATCATTCACGACAATGTTCAAATCAATATAGCAATAGCATAATGAGTCACTCTATGTGAGGGCTCGGCTCCAACCATAAGGAACAACTTCAATGTAGGCCAGAATGCAATCTGAAATACAATTAGTAATTTGTCGAAACACAATAAAAATCATCAAATCAAAATCTAGCAAATAGTTATAGACCATTGTTGGTCAATGTAAAGGAGTTTGACTTGAGTTATTGTGGGCTCATTGTTTGTCAGGATAATGACAAACATACATAAGGTGATTGTTGTATATACTCCCCAACCAATAAAACATCCGCAATTAATTAAAGATTGGATACTTGCAAAAACGGGTGTAGTACCCACTACTCAACACCAATAGTCAAATAAACTTCAATAAGAAATGACAATGTTATAGATTGTTGTCAACTAACACAATAAAACAAATCAATATATGACTAGGTACAAAATAGGTTTTCTCACTCTACAAAAATGGATTTTCTATTTGTGTGTGTACAACATTGTCTCTTTGCTTGAGGGAACGTTGGGAGTGTAGGGCACAGTCCCAAATACTTTTTTTTTTTTTGGTGTGTTTAAGCCACCATACAAGCACCAATAACACAATTTTGATTCAGATATTTACTATCTACGTAATCAAACAAAAAAACCACAAATCACTTTAACCATACTTGTATCATTTGTTGTGGACTATTGTTCAAGGGAGCAACGATTTGGGTGTTTGTTGTTAATTGATGAACACTAGGGCTTGGAAATGCATTGGTTGTGTGGTGATTGGCAATAACACAATGGAGAGAATATAAATGACTCTACATTAAGCACATGGACAGAAAAATGAAGTCCACAATGCTAAAGCACATAGAACTAAAGCCATACACAAGAATATAACCACAATAGACAATGCTTTTTACCCCAGAAACCTAATTTGGTAAAACCAACTCAACTTCGAATAACAATGCTTAGTCCATTATTATCAATCTTTACATAGAATTATGCAATATCATGGCTCTCTAGGCTATTAGCAGTCTGCTTGGCAGGAAAATCACAGTCTCTCCAAAATCTACCAAAGGAATGTCTTCCTCCTTTTGCTAACTACATTTTCTAGATAGATTGGAGTGTTTCTTGGTGGAAGTAGGAAGGTCAGGCATCCTTGATGTTTTAGCTTACTCGAATAACAATGATTGCTTGCTTTACTTTTAATTTTTTTAATTCTGTCTTTCTTGTAGCCGACGAGGTTCTATAGTTTGATGGGAGAGTATGTGGTTGAGCATGCATCCAGCATGCTAACGATCACCCTCACCCCTTCGCCATTCCATTCTACTTCTCATACACTAATTAATTCTCATAGAATTGAATCTTATGCCATGTTTGTTTTGGATCCCTTTGAGTTCACACCTCCCCATTGGGAGGCTTTTGGTCTCCAAACGTTGGTCCATGGAGGAGATGGAAGAACATGGCCTCCACTTTCTTTTCCATTTCCACCATTCCATTAGTCTTGAATTTCATTTGCCTCTTATTTGATCCCTTCGAGCTACTATTCTACCCTTGTTCCCTTCCCATTGGAGGTGTTCTTTCTCTCCTTGTGCGTTCTTTGATGGATGAGGTCTCGCCACTTTTAAGCAAGTGATATTTTTTCTCCCTCCCATAGAATGTTGTGTCCCTTTCCCATAGGTATGGGCTACCAAACATCACCTCACATGCATCTGGTGGTGCAACTTCAAATTATACTTCATCAACATAAACAACATTAATGACAAACTTGATTTTACATCTCTAGGTGATTCTCATAACAAATTTCTCATGCAGCCATCCTAGTGAACTTGGTTGTAATAGACCGTAATTTTCTAGACCAAGCTCATCAACTAATGCTTCAGAAATTAGATTACATTGAAAATCATTGTCAAACAAAGCATTTACCTTTTGATTCTTCACTTGAATCTTGATTTATAATAGTGCATTCATTTCTCAACTTGCTTATGGTTGTTGCAACATGGTGCAAACTATGGCTTCATCCAGATCGAAGGTTTTATCTACCATTGTTTCCTTTGTCTCGATAGTTGCATTATTTTCTCCTTTCTTGGACTTATGCCTCTTTGGACACAGTTTCATATGAGGTTTGCAATGCATATTAGGATCCTTCCTCTTCTTGGCTATGACTACGATCTTCTTGAGTTTCATCTCACCAGCTTCTTCTTGGCCCTTTTTTGGATATTGTCAGGCCAAGTATAGGTAGAGGAATAAGCAACTCCACACTTGATGATTTCATTAACTCACATCATACATATATACAAGAGGAGGTGACCTTTGGTTTCATATTCCAAGAGGTCTGAATGACTCTTCCTATTCACCAACGACTCTTCATATTTCTCCTAGCTAAATATTTACAAGAATATTTACAAAGTACCTCAATTTCTAAGGATTAGGTATCTAACATTCCCCCCCTTAATCTGAAGGGGTGTTTGTGAGTTCAAGCATAATTCTGAATTTCTCAAAATTTTCTTTTCCAAGCGCTTTGATGAAGATGTTCGCAATTTACTCATTTGTGGAACAATGTCTCAAGTGAATAGTCTTGGCCTCTACATGATATCGAATGAGATGGTACTTTGTGTTGATGTTCTTGGTTTGATCATGCAATCTAGGATTCTTAGCCAACTTGATTGCAAAATTAATGTCAACCAAAAGAGGAGCATAATTCACTTGTTTCTCCTACGAATGCTCAAGTATTTTCTTGAGCCACATAAGCTCCTTTGTTGTTTCTGCAGTTGCTGCATATTTTGCCTATGTTATGGAATCTACTGGAATTGATTCTTTGTGTAATATCCTTGAGACAGTTGTTGATTCAAGACTCATGAGATAGGTTGAAGTTGATACTCCATTTTCTTTATCCCCAGCAAATTCAGAATCAAAATATCTAATCAGGTTGAAGTCATCCACCTTAGAATACTTGAATCCAAAATCTTGAGTTCACTTCAAGTATTTTAGAACTATTTTTGCAACATACCAATGTCCTTCACAAGGTTTCTGTAGGAACCTGGAAAGAATCCCAACAATGAATGAAATATCTGGTATGGTGGTGGTAAGGTAGATAAGACTCCCCACAAACTATCTATACTTGGTTGCATCCTCAAATTCATTCCCTTCTTTTGATGTGAGATTCAGATTATATTCCATTGGAGTAGAGAGAGGGTTACACTCAACCATGCCAAAATTGTTCAACAATTTTCCAATGTACTTCTTTTGGGAGATGGATATGTACTTTGTGTTAAATTTCCTTAAATTCTGGTCATGACAATTAATTCCTAGTAATGTTGGTTGTGGAGCCTGATTATCTTCCTCATTTAGAGGTCTTGTTTTAGCTGTGTTTGGATCCTATTTCCTGATGGGGGGTGTGGGGGGGTTTCCCCCCCACATTTATTGTCGGTAGGAGGGGGGGCGAAGACACATTTTGGAGCCCCCCCTGGTGGGGTCTTAGGGGCAGCACCCCTGAAGAGAATTTTTGGGAAAATTGCCTTGTAAAATATTGTAATTTCGTAGTCAATCTAGACCACTCATTACAAGGCCGCAGATCCGACGGTAGAATTTATGTTGGGTTTTTTCCCCTAGAAGGAAACCCTCTTTTATGTATGAGGGAATTGTATTGCACTGTGTACGAGTGTTAATATTGTATTTTGAGAGAGAATACTATGAGAAAAAGAAGAGGAAGTTACAATGGGTGTGTTGTAGGTTTTATCCATTCATTTGTTGGATAATAATAAATGAAGAACCTGGAAATTTCTCTGGTGGAAGTAACCCATATTGGGTGAACCACGTATATTTGTGTCTCTATTGTATTGCATATCTTTTGTGTGTTTTATTTTCGCATCTATTTTATTTTATTGCTATGTGATCCTGTTTTTTCTAACAATTGGTATCAGAGCGAAAGGTAACTCGCAAGAAAAGAGGGTTCCTGGTTCGAGTGGGAGCAATGGCAAAAGATGGAAAGTTTAGGGTCAAGAAATTTAATAGCTAAAACTACTAATTATGGAAGATGCAAATGGAATACTATCTATATCAGAAGGATATTTTCTTATCATTAGGAGGAAAACAAAGCAACCGACGAGTATGAAGGACTAAGAATGGGAGGTTTTTGATAGAAAGGCACTAGGAGCGATACAAATGTGTTTGGCAATGTTAGTGGCTTTCAACATTTCAAAAGAAAATTTAAGGGAGGATATGATGAAGACATTATCTAACCTATATGAAAAACCCTGGCCTCCAACAAGGTACTAATGAAGCGATTATTTAATATGAATATGTTAGAAGGTGGGTCTATTGCCGATCATTTAAATGAATTTAATACAGTTACTAATCAACTAAGTTCTGCAGGATTGAAATTTGATGATAAGGTTAGGGATCTTCTAATATTGTGCTCATTTCCAGAAAGATATAACAACTTGGTCATGGCTATAAGTAACTCGGTCTCTGGTTAAAACACTCTGAAATTTGATGATGTTGTTAGTGTTATCCTTAGCGACGAAATGTGACGGAAAATCATAGGTGAGACTTCAGGTAATGCGTTGATTGTGGAGAATAGGGGAAGACAAAGGAAAAGAGGAAAGAGTATAGGGAACCGTGGGAATTCTAGGAAGGGTAGATCCAAATCTAGACAAGAAAAGATAGAGTGTTGGAATTGTGGGAAGAAAGGACATCTGAAGAAAGACTGCAGATCTCCAAAGAAACAAGAAGATGAACAACAAAACAAAAATCAAGAAGCAAATGTAGCAGGGGATGTGTTACAAGATGCTTTGATTATTTCTTTAGATAATATTATTGATTCTTGGGTATTAGATTCAGGGGCTTCATTTCATGCCACACCCCATAGGAAATATTTTCAAGATTATGTTCAAGGTGATTTTGGACATGTTTATTTGGGTGATGATGAACCATGTAAAATTGTTGGAATGGGTAAGGTACAAATAAAGCTAAAGAATGGAAACCAATGGTTTCTAAAAGAGGTGAGACATGTTCCATATATGAGAAGAAATCTAATTTCAACAGGGAAGTTGGGAAATGAAGGTTGTATATCTACATTTACAGAAAAGGTGTGGAAGGTCACTAAAGGATCAGTGGTTATAAAAAAATGAGAGAAGGTAGGTACATTGTATTTATGTATTGCTAATGCCGACTCTTCTATCTATTTAGATTCTATAAGAGTGGATACAACACTGTGGCATCATAGGCTCAGACACATGAGTGAAAAGGCAATGCAAATACTTCACAAAAGGAATTTGTTGCTAGATCTTAAACAAGTTTATTTGGATTTCTGTGAACACTGTGTTTATGGAAAACATAAGAGAGTCATATTTCTCATAGTCAAGAAATAAAAGAAGAGTGAAAAGTTAGAGCTTGTGCATACAGATGTATGGGGACCAACTGTTGGGCGCAGACCTAACATGGAGAAAAGGCCTATTTTTTAGAGATGAGGCCAATTTTGGAGAAGGATAGTTGGCAGGAAAAGCAACACATGCAAGAGAAAGTCACATGCAAAGGAGGAAAATATGCAAAGTGTGCATGCAGGAAAACCTAACCACAATAGGGTTGGGGTTTTGTAAGAGATTGTAACGGCTGATAAGATGAAAATTAGTATAAATAAGCACCCAAGAGGTCTAGGTCGAGGTTCCTAAGTTTTGTTTTGTTCGGTTAAGGAGACTATTATAAGATCTGATACCATTTTTGTAAGTTGTTGAGATGTAAGAGAGTCAAATAGCTAGATATTGAAGGTTATATCGTAGGCTGAGGAGCCTGGTGTGATCTAGTTAGCCTCATAGAGGATTGTGGAACCTGTTTTAAGATTGTATGATCATAATTGTAGTGCATGTGACACCATCCATTACAGAAATCTAAATAAAAGAGCATAAGAAGCCAGATCTTTGTGGACGTAGCCCAGGAGGAGGTGAACCACGGTAACACCTATGTTATGTGTTGTGATTGGTTGCATGTTACCTTATGTAAGTAGTTAGACTACGAATGGATGAATGGATAATTCTGTGAGTTCTGTTATGTGTTAGATATGTTAGAATGCATGCTTGATTTGAAAAGTAAAATAATATTAAGAATAATAGATATAACAACCAAATCAAGGCCTAAGAAGATTAATTGCAATCCCAGATCCCCACTCTTTCCTAGACTGCAAGAATTTGAGCATTGCAGTCGCCCATAGGACTATCTCGGGTGAGACTATGCAGTACATTCTGTGTGTTGTGTTGCGTTCTGGTCTACTGGGAGGGCCGATAGTTTTAGAGGGTTGTGTTGGAAACTTGTGCATATCTGAACCCGGGTCAACCCAAGAGTAGGAAGAGAGATTAATAACCAACAAATGGTTTCGTTGTTAGTTGGAACTGCATGGGATTGAGTGAGTGGGATCTGTGAAAAAATCATGAAGAGAATGAAGGTATAAAAAGGAATGTTCAGACCATGGAATCCAACGAAGGCAGAGATTGAAAGCTGGTTGAAAAAAAAGGAGCTTGAGTTTGCATAGAAGGATAACATAAACCCTAAATTAACACCGTGCAAATATCTGGACAAGTACATGTTTAGCGATTTGCATGAGGTTTTTTTCTGTGATTTCCCGCATGTGTTGCAGGAGTGGCTATTGAGGTTGAAAGAAAACCACCCTATGAATCGAAATAGACAACTCGAGTGAAATCCGGTGGAGATCGCACAGTTACAACAAGTTAACAACAAATTCACGTGTGTAGTAGATTTATGGTTAGACAGTATTGTTGCAGGGTTTACCACAAAATTTGCAGTAGATACAACGAAATCTTACAGTGCAACAAATCAAGAGTTTCTAAGCGAACCTCGCGGTAGGTATATTAGATCGCTCTATACTTCAATCAAGATCTTACTGTACAATAAAGGTGTGATGACTATGGAAGCAAACAACTAAACTTCCCTGCGTGCATGGGGGAAGGGGAGGAGCACTAATAAGAGGTGGAGAAATGGAGGAAGAAATGGATAAGGGAAAGAAGGAGGAGGCCATGGACCCAATCATGATGGATGAAGATCCGATCAAACATATCACGGCATCAGCTAGAAAAACGTGTAGTGGAGTACCCTACCAATATATGATGAATAATAAGAAGAGAGCCATAACATATATAGAGGGCTTGGCAAGTGATGAAGAAGAGGTAGAGGATCTCCGAGCTGTGGAGAATATTGAGGAAATCCTGCACACAACATATGAAAGAAAAACAAGAGGTCCAAGGGCAGGAGCAGAAGGCAACAATCCTATCTATATCAGTGTCAGTGTAGAACCCATAACCCCATGTGTGACTAACACACCGGAAAGAACACCACCATTTAGACAACCAAATTTTAGTGGAAGAAATACAACAGGAAGTACATCCAAACAAGGAGCAACAACTGGAGGAGCTAGTTTAGAAATTTGTAGTCAAATATCTACACCACATAGAGGTAGTAGTTCATTACAGTTCAATATGGCAGGACATGATCCCACCATTAGATTACCAGAATTTTGGGGAGAGGCATCGGAGGACCCTGAAAATCATTTATTTATTTGCGAGAAGATCTGGGAAGCAAAGCATATCACATATGAGGAAACAAAACTTGCGCAGTTAGCTATCACGCTAAGAGACCGCGTGTTGGATTGGTACATGAGTCTAGTTGTAAACAGACCACCAGGAACAACACAGACAATTGCAGATGTGAAGAAGTTGTTGATAAATGAATTTCATAAGATCAGTACATGAATGAGATGATTGAAATCAAACAGAAACCAAGCGAGTTTGTTTGGGAGATTGATCAGAGGTTCAAATGGTTGAAGGGTAAATTGAAGTATGTCATGACTGACATGCAACATAGACATCTCTTTGTGAATTCACTGCTACCACATCTGAAATACCCTTTGAGGTAGAAGAAGTTTCAAACTCAGGCAGAGGCTCTACAGGAAACCCTACAGATGGAAGAGAATCAATATCAAAAGACATATCCAACAATAGAAGAACTAAAGGAGGATCTGAAGAACCTCACATTTCAACTTAACTAGAATAGGGGCAACGAGAAAAGGGGAGATATTTGGTGTACTACATGTAGGAAATAAGGACACCACACGAATGAATTCCCAACTTTCACGTAGTACATGGCAATAGAGCTACCAAACCCTTTGCCAACAGGAGGAACATGGTGTGAGATATGTAAAACACATGGGCATGATCCATAGCATTTTCCAATCATGCAGAAGTACCAGACAATACCCAAGAATTCATACTGCATTTTTTGCAAATCAGTGGGTCATGATGACAAAGATTGTAGGAAAATGGACCTGATGAGGGAAAGAACTTCAAACGTGCATGTACTGTCGCACAATAGACCATGATAAAGAGGAATGCCCAACACTTTTGGGGAAGATTCAAGAAAAAAGGACCCAGAACAATCATAATGTTTAGTGGCTTTCTGCAGAAGCCAGGTATGATGGAAGAAATATCAACATAGTTACACGCAAAGGAGCTAATATAGGATCTAAAACAGTAAGACAGGAGCCAGCGCAACACCAATGGGTGAAGAAGAATACTGAATCACAGAAACAGTTTGATGCGGGGAAAGAAAAAGAAACATTCAAGGAGGTCGGGTAGAAGTTCCTCAAACAAGATGTTGCATCTACATCAGTTGCACACCATACTCAGAACGTACCAATGTACAAGATGCCCGTATCAATGGATCACACCAGCTAAGTACCACCTATAGCACAAGTAAGTACCATAAAGACTTTTATGCAATCCTGTGTTAAACTACTGAATGACCCATCATCCGTTAAAGTTTTGCAAAAAATACTAGAAATATGTAACACAGAGGAAGAGAGGAAGTTAGAAAATAAAACAATCAATCACCTCCATACAAGAAGGAGCACAAGCATAGAATGCAGACTGAATGATGACATTGGAGATTTCAACATGGGAGACATTATATTAGACTTAGGCTCTAAGGTCAACATCTTACCTAAGAAGACATGGAAATGTATGGGAGAGCCCACATTAGGCTACTCACCTGTCCAATTGAATTTAGCAAACCAACACAGAGTTCTACCAATTGGAAGGCTTAAGGGTGTGACAATAGATCTGGATGGAGTGTGCACTAAGGCAGACTTTGAAGTGATAGAAATAGTAGATGGTATAACACCTTATCCAACATTGCTTGGCTTGGATTGGGCGTTTGATAATTGTGCCATAATCAACTTGAAGACAATAAATATGACCTTTGAATCAAGAGAATACAAAGTCATTGCACCATTAGACCCTTCAAAAGGGGAAAGGTTCATAGAACCAACTTGTCTAGATTTAGAGGAAATAAGCTAGTTATATAGAACAACCGCACGCAAAGAAGATTATGTCAACCCAACTATAGATGGAGTACTCAGCTGGAGGAGCATCACATCATGTGCTTCTGATTTAGATGCAAGGTTGAAAAATTGGCAGCAAAGATTACATGAAGTGTCCACAAGAAGGTGCTCAAGAATAGACCGTGGAGTGAGATGGGTAGGTACAAAGATAAGAGAACCTCCTAGTTTTCATGGGGTGAATGACTTAGAAGAATTCCTCACAAGATACAGATATGAAGTGTTAGAGAACCATAGGCTCTGATCCATGGACATTTCACTCAAGAAAACACCTACAAGATGGTGGGGTGCACACAAAGAGGCAATTAAGG
>JASDQU010371720.1:40217-53315 GCA_032191745.1 Picea mariana
TACATTTACAGAAAAGGCGTGGAAGGTCACTAAAGGATCACTGGTTATAAAAAAATGAGAGAAGGTAGGTACATTGTATTTATGTATTGGTAATGCCGACTCTTCTATCTATTTAGCTTCTATAAGAGTGGATACAACACTATGGCATCATAGGCTCAAACACATGAGTGAAAAGGCAATGCAAATACTTCACAAAAGGAATTTGTTGCTAGATCTTAAACAAGTTTATTTGGATTTCTGTGAACACTGTGTTTATGGAAAACATAAGAGAGTCATATTTCTCATAGTTAGGAAATAAAAGAAGAGTGAAAAGTTAGAGCTTATGCATATAGATGTATGGGGACCAACTGTTGGGCACAAACCTAACATGGAGAAAAGGCCTATTTTTTAGAGATAAGGCCAATTTTGGTGAAGGACAGTTGGCAAGAAAAGCAACACATGCAAGAGAAAGTTGCATGCAAAGGAGGAAAGTATGCAAAGTGTGCATGCAGGAAAACCTAACCACAATAGGGTTGGGGTTTTGTAAGAGATTGTAACGGCTGATAAGCTAAAAATTAGTATAAATAAGCACCCAGGAGGTCTAGGTCGGGGTTCCTAAGTTTTGTTTTGTTTGGTTAAGGAGACTATTATAAGATTTGATACCATTTTTGTAAGTTGTTGAGATGTAGGAGAGTCAAATAGCTAGATATTGAAGGTTATATCACAGGCTGAGGAGCCTAGTGCGATCTAGTCAGCCTCATAGAGGATTGTGGAACCTGTTTTGAGATTGTATGATCAGAATTGTAGTGCGCATGACACCATCCATTACAAAAATCTAAATAAAAGAGCATAAGAAGCCAAATCTTTGTGGACGTAGCCCAGGAGGAGGTGAACCACGATAACACCTATGTTATGTGTTGCGATTGGTTGCATGTTACCTTATGTAAGTAGTTAGACTACGAATGGATGAATGGATAATTCTGTGAGTTCTATTATGTGTTAGATATGTTATAATGCATGCTTGATTTGAAAAGTAAAATAATATTAAGAATAATAGATATAACAACCAAATCAAGGCCTAAGAAGATTAGTTGCAATCCCAGATCCCCACTCTTTCCTAGACTGCAAGAATTTGAGCATTGCAGTCGCCCATAGGACTATCTCGGGTGAGACTATGCAGTACATTCTGTGTGTTGTGTTGCCTTCTGGTCTACCGAGAGGGCTGATAGTTTTAGAGGGTTTTGTTGGAAACTTGTTCATATCTGAACTCAGGTCAACCCAAGAGTAGGAAGAGAGATTAATAACCAACAAATGGTTTCGTTGTCAGCTGAAACTGCATGGGATTGAGTGAGTGGGATCTGTGAAAGAATCACGAAGAGAATGAAGGTATAAAAAGGAATGTTCAGACCATGGAATCCAACGAAGGCGGAGATTGAAAGTTGGTTGAAAACAAAGGAGCTTGAGTTTGCATAGAAGGATAACATAAACCCTAAATTAACACTGCACAAATATATGGACAAGTACATGTTTAGCGACTTGCATGAGGTTTTTTTCTGTGATTTCCCACATGTGTTGCAGGGGTGGCTATTGAGGTTGAAAGACAACCACCCTATGAATCGAAATAGACAACTCAAGTGGAATCTGGTGGAGATCACACAGTTACAATAAGTTAACAACAAATTCATGTGTGTAGTAGATTTATGGTTAGACAGTATTGTTGCAGGGCTTATCACAAAATTTGCAGTAGATACAATGAAATATTACAGTGCAACAAAGCAAGAGTTTTTGAGAGGACCTCGCGGTAAGTATATTAGATCGCTCTATACTTCAATCAAGATCTTACTGTACAATAAAGGTGTGATGACTATGGAAGCAAACAACTAAACTTCCCTGCGTGCATGGGGGAAGGGGTGGAGCACTGATAAGAGGTGGAGAAGTGGAGGAAGAAATGGATAAGGGAAAGAAGGAGGAGGCCATGGACCCAATCATGATGGATGAAGATCCGATCAAACATATCATGGCATTAGCTAGAAAAATGTGCAGTGGAGTACCCTACCAATATATGATGAATAATAAGAAGAGAGCCATAACAGATATAAAGGGCTTGGCAAGTGATGAAGAAGAGGTAGAGGATCTCCGAGGTGTGGAGAATATTGAGGAAATCCTACACACAACATATGAAAGGAAGACAAGAGGTCCAAGGGCAGGATCAGAAGGCAACAATCCTATCTATATCAGTGTCAGTGTGGAACCCATAACCCCATGTGCGACTAACACACCAGAAAGAACACCACCATTTAGAAAACCAAATTTTAGTGGAAGAAATACAACAGGAAGTACATCCAAACAAGGAGCAACAACTGGAGGAGATAGTTCAGGAATTTGTAGTCAAATATCTACACCACATAGAGGTAGTAGTTCATCACAGTTCAATATGGCAGAACATGATCCCACCATTAGATTACCAGAATTTCGGGGAGAGGCATCGAAGGACTCTAAAAATCATTTATTTATTTGCGAGAAGATCTGGGAAGCAAAGCATATCACATATGAGGACATGAAACTTGCGTAGTTATCTATCACGCTAAGAGACCGCGCGTTGGATTGGTACATGAGTCTAGTTGTAAATAGACCACCAGGAACAACACAGACAATTGCAGATTTGAAGAAGTTGTTGATAAATAAATTTCAGAAGATCAGTACATGAATGAGATGATTGAAATCAAACATAAACCAAGCGAGTCTGTTTGGGATATTGATCAGAGGTTCAAATGGTTGAAGGGTAAATTGAAGTATGTCATGACTGACATGCAACATAGACATCTCTTTGTGAATTCACTGCTACCACATCTGAAATACCCTTTGAGGTAGAAGAAGTTTCAAACTCAAGCAGAGCTCTATAGGAAACCCTATAGATGGAAGAGAATCAGTATCAGAAGACATATCCAACAATAGAAGAACTAAAGGAGGATCTGAAGAACCTCACTTTTCAACTTAACCAGAATAGGGGCAACGAAAAAAGAGGAGATATTTGGTGTACTACATGTAGGAAAGAAGGACACCACAAGAATGAATGCCCAACTTTCATGTAGTACATGGCAATAGAGCTACCAAACCCTTTGCCAATAGGAGGAACATGGTGTGAGATATGTAAAACACATGGGCATGATCCATAGCATTTTCCAATCATGCAAAAGTACCAGACAATACCCAAGAATTCATACTGCATTTTTTGCAAATCAGTGGGTCATGATGACAAAGATTGTAGGACAATGGACCTGATGAGGGAAATAACTTCAAACACCTATAGGGTGTAGGAAGAAATGATGATAGGGCAAGCTGCACCACAGTTCAACCAGGTACCACCTCCATATCATAATGCGTAGCAATAGTATAACACTATGCAACCACAATATAACCCCGCACAATATAATCAGGTGCCTCAGTACAACACACCACGAGAAGATCGAGGTGGATAAAAAGGTGGAGGATGAGGGAGAGGAGGATTTGGAAGAGGCAGAGGTCCATTAGTGTGCCACAAATTCCAACAACCAAGAAATTATGCAAGCGAATGTCCACTTCCACCTGCGACATGCATGTACTGTCGCACAACAGACCATGATAAAGAGGAATGCCCAACACTTTTGGGGAAGATTCAAGAAAAAAAGGACCTAGAACAATCATAATGTTTAGTGGATTTCTGCAGAAGCTAGGTATGATGGAATAAATATCAACATAGTTACGCGCAAAGGAGATAATATAGGAGCTAACAAAGTAAGACAGGAGCCAACACAACACCAATGCGTGAAGAAGAATACTGAATCACATAAATAGTTTGATGCGGGGAAAGAAAAAGAAACATTCAAGGAGGTCAGGTAGAAGTTCCTCAAACAAGATGTTGCATCTACATCAGTTGCGCACCATACTCAGAACGTACCAATGTACGAGATGCCTGTATCAATGGATCACACTAGCTAAGTACCACCTATAGCACAAGTAAGTACCATAAAGACTTTTCTGCAATCCTGTGTTAAACTACTAAATGACCCATCATCTGTTAAAGTTTTGCAAAACATACTAGAAATATGTAACACAGAGTAAGAGAGGAAGTTAGAAAATAAAACAATCAATCACCTCCATACAAGAAGGAGCACAAGCATAGAATTCAGACTGAATGATGACATTGGAGATTTCAACATGGGAGGCATTATATTAGACTTAGGCTCTAAGGTCAACATCTCACCTAAGAAGACATGGCAATGTATGGGAGATCCCACATTAGGCTACTCACCTGTCCAATTGAATTTAGCAAACCAACACAGAGTTCTACCAATTGGAAGGCTTAAGGGTGTGACAATAGATCTGGATGGAGTGCGCACTAAGGCAGACTTTGAAGTGATAGAAATAGTAGATGGTACAACACCTTATCCAACATTGCTTGGCTTGGATTGGGCATTTGATAACCATGCCATAATCAACTTGAAGACAAGAAATATGACCTTTGAATCAAGAGAATACAGAGTCATTGTGCCATTAGACCCTTCAAAAGGGGAAAGGTTCATAGAACCGACTTGTCTAGATTTAGAGGAAATAAGCCAGTTATACAGAACAACCGCACGCAAAAAAGATTATGTCAACCCAATTATAGATGGAGTACTCAGCTGGAGGAGCATCACATCATGTGCTTTTGATTTAGATGCAGGGTTGAAAAATTGGCAACAAAGATTACATGAAGTGTCCACAAGAAGGTGCGCAAGAATAGACCGCGGAGTGAGATGGGTAGGTACAAAGATAAGAGAACCTCCTAGTTTTCATGGGGTGAATGACTTAGAAGAATTCCTCACAAGATACAAATATGAAGTGTTAGAGAACCATAGGCTTTGATCCATGGACATTTCACTCAAGAAAACACCTGCATGATGGTGGGGTGCGCACAAAGAGGCAATTAAGGACTGGTACCAATGTAAGCGACTACTGCGCATCAGATTTGGCATAGAACAGGGCAGCCATAAAATGCAGAGATATGATGGATAGGGGACACCAACAAAACATTTGGATAAATGAAAGACACAATGGAGGATGATACCACAAGAGGAATGACCTCATCACTTCATCCACACACTCGAAGGAATTCCAACAAACTGGTATGTAGACCAGGAACTGTGTAGAGGCACTGTAAGATGGAAAACATTACAACATAATTTTATAGTAACATTCTCATTTGAACATGAGAACCCCAACATGGATTAAACATTAAAAAAGTTAAGAGGGGCGATATTTATTGATGAACCAAAGGTTGAACTCATGACAGAATACCAACAACAAAACAAGAAAACACTCAAAGAACTACTGTCATGTTATCATGTAGAAGAAGAAGGACCAGAGGAAGACGACTCGCACAACATTCATATTACAGAAGTTGAAGGGGAAAGAGAGGTGGAAGGTCCATGTTTGGAATCAGAAGTATTTGCTGCACCTATCAAAGTAAATAAAGTTAACATTGGGACAACTGAGAATCCCAAAATGGCCAGCATTGAAGACCACTGGGATGAACAAACAATAGAGAGGATAACAGATTTACTGCGCGAGTACAGTGACCTTTTCCCAACAACATTTACAAAGATGAAAGACATAGCAGGAGATTTAGGAGAGATGAATATACCCCTCAAACCAGATGCTAGATCTATCAAACAGAGACCGTATAGAATAAATCCAGTATATAAGAAGAAAGTGAAAGCAGAAATTGACAGAATGTTGGAAGCTAGTATCATAGAACCAATGGAGGAATATAAATGGGTAAGCCATATGGTAGTTCAAGAGTAGAAACAAGGGGGCATAAGGATTTGCGTAGATCAAAGAAAACTGAATGATGTTTACCTACATGACCCTTTCCCTACACCTTTTACAGATGAAGGCTTAGAGAATGTGGGAGGCCATGAAGCATATTCATTCAAACATGGATTCTCAGGTTACCATCAGATCAAGATAGCCCCAGAAGACAGGTACAAGACCACTTTTTCAATAGAATGGAGATCCTATCAGTACACAGTTATGCCTTTTGGGCTGAAGAATGCACCAGCCATATTCTCAAAGGTAGTCATAGCTTCTTTTAAGGAATTCATACATCAGTTTTTAGAAGTGTATGTGGATGATTGGAAAATATACAGTCTATTAAAGGACCATGTAGAAGTGTTGAGGCTAATGTTGGAAAGATGTAGGAAGTGTCAGATATCATTGAATATCAAGAAATGCATCTTTGGGACACCTTTTGGAATATTGTTGGGACATATAGTTTGTAAACAAGGGTTATTGGTGGATCGTACTAAGATTGCAGTTATTGTTAATTTACCACCACCAAAATTAGTGTGCTAGCTAAGAGCAATGTTGGGACATACAAGGTACTACAATTTTTTTATAAAAGGGTATGCACAGATCACTGCACCAATGGAGAAACTGTTAAAGAAAGATACTAAATTTCAGTGGAATGAGGACTGTCAGCAAGGTTTGGAAACCCTAAAAGAAAATATGGTCACAATACCTATTCTTGTATTCCCAGACTGGGAAAATACTTTTCATGTGCATGTAGATGCATCAACCATAACACTTGGAGCAATTCTGGTGCAGCCAGGAGAAGGGGATTTGGACCATCTTAGAGAATTTGCAAGTAGAAAAATATCAGAATCAGAGCATAACTACAATACTACAAAAAGAGAAGGCCTAGCTATGGTTTATGCACTTCAGAAGTTCATACATTACTTACTAGGTAAACACTTTAAGATGTTCACATATCATTCAGCCCTTAAATACCTAGTCAAAAAGATAGTGTTGGGGGGGAGGATCTGTAGATGGCTATTGTTATTTCATGAATTTGATTTTGAAGTGATAATCAAACCAAGGAAGTTGAATGCAGGACCTGATCACCTGTCAAGGGTAACAAATGGAGAAGAACCTACCAATTTGGAAGACAACTTGCCTGATGCGTAGTTATTTTCAGTCCAAGTAGCTGATGAATATTTTGTTGATATTATTGAATACTTGAGTACAGGGATTGAGCCACAAGATTTTACCACTACGCAGAAGAAAAATCAGGTAATAAGAGATGCAGACTATCAACTGATTGTAGGACACTTATATAAAATGGACGCAGAAAACATTTTGAGAAGATGTGTACTAGAACAGAGAGGCCTAGGATTTTGGCAGAAGCTCATGAAGGAATAGCTGGAGGACATTATGCAGGAAAATCTACCGCACAGAAGGTATTGCGTGCATGATTATGGTGGCAAATAATTCACAGAGATGCTAAGGAATATTTCCAGAGATGTGATGTTTTTCAGAGGGTTGGTAAACCTAATAGAAGGGATGAGATGCCCCTAAGACCACAAGTAACTTTGCAGGTATTTGATAAATGGGCAATAGGCTTTGTGGGACCAATTACTCCACCAAAAAGAAGGTCAAGAGAAAGATATATCATTACTGCAACATAATACTTAACAAGATGGGCAGAAGCAACACCAGTAAAATATTGCAGCACAGAGATAGTAGCACACTTCTTGTTTGAGCAAGTGATCACTAGATTTGGCTGTCCAATGATTTTGATGAGTGACCAAGGCATTAACTTTATCAATAGTACTATCAAGGCTATGAATGAGGAGTACAAGGTCTATCATCAGAAGAGTACACCATACCATCCACAAGCAAATGGAACAATATAAGCCTTCAATAAGATCTTGGAGAATGCTCTGACAAAGATATGCAATGTCAACAAGGATGATTGGGATTTGAAGATACCAATAGTACTATGTGTATACATGACTACATGTAATAAGCTGCAAGATGCACACCATTCAGATTGGTGTATGGGCATGAAGCAGTGGTACCATTAAAATTTCTAGTACCCAGCCTGCATGTAGAAGCAATCACTAACATGACAGAAACAAGCACAGTAAAGGAAAGATTAAATAAACTAATGGAGATGGAAGAGGATAGGATTCTGGTAGGATTTCACCAAGAAGTACAGAAAGTAAGATACAAATCTTGGCATGACAAACATATCAAGAGGAAGAGCTTCAAGGAAGGAGACCTAGTCTTTCTCTATGACAACAAATTTTTTCAACATCCTGGTAAATTCATAATGCATTGGTCAGGGCCCTATGAAGTCAAGACTGTCACAGATGGGGGATTTATACAGTTAAAGGATCTGGTAGGGGTAGAGCTGAAAAGAATGATCAATGGGATTCGACTGAAACTGTACAGGGACAGTCGACCTCCTAGCACTTAAAAGTTACAGTGCAGTAAGAAAACATGTACATAGTGTAATATACTACAAGTTAAGATAGAAAGATGAGAAAAATAAATAAAAAGGAGAAAAAGAAGGAAAAAGAAATACAAAAATAGAAAAGACATAAAATACAAAAATATTGGGAAATACAGTGCGCAACAGAAGTGGACTCAGCACGACGAAAAGAAAAATGTCCGTGTGCAGCATATGGGTGACACAACTGCGCCCAGAAAGCCAACAAAGTCGGAGAAACCCAACAAGAATTCGACACAACACAATAAGGGGAGTGCACCAAAGAGAGATGTGCAGACAATGAAAAAGGACACTGCCATAAGACAAAATGATCCGAAAAGATCTTTTACACGACTATGGTTGAGTTATTAAGCATGTGTTGATTAACCAGTTAGGAAGCTTAATGAAAGAGGAATAAGTATAGAAGAAATGTGACAGCCATATAAACATGTACATAACTGAAATGAATCATAAAACAACAACAAACCATAACACCAATGTGATAACAAAGTTCGACAATCTCGCCTACGTCTCTGGGCCTTTGTCTCAGTGGGTGGGGCTTTCTTATTTATTTTCAAAGCTCAATAAGTACATCACAACAGTGCCAAAAGGTTACAAAAATGATCTGGTCTTGTTCTACCATATCTCTAGAACCTAACATAAGAAATGGCACTCAAATCGGATGACCGGATCTCCCAGAAATGGCCCGCAAAGGTGCGCTTCTCAATAGCTTCCCTGCATAAAAATGGCTTTGGCTTGGCAAATATTCAACATAAACCTACTCTGAATCTCCCCCCATGGCCTCAAGAAGGCCTGGTTTATATAGATCTGAATTTGGTAACCTTCTCCCAATTTCCCCCCAAGATATGGCCTAAAAAAGAGCCCAATATCCCCCCAAAATGGATTAAATCCCCTCAATCTGGCTAAAATTCCATTTAAAATCACTATTATATGGTTATAAAAACCACTTTTTTGCACATAATTGGGGATAAGCCCCCTGGCCTGGGCACGTGCCCCCTCTGCATGGTCATATGGAATGATGTGGCCAAGCGCCAACTTGTTAGGGGATGCGCGTTGACCCTTTCCCTGCAAGCTTCGGTCACATGGCATTAAACAATAGGACCACATGCCCAAATGGCGTGCCCAACAGGTGGTTATGGCCCGAGTCATATGGTGGAATGTGGTCCCCGCGCTTGTCACCGATCCGTGGAGTAGAGCACCTCCTGTATATGCTATGGTTATGTGGAGCAATAAACCTTCGGGCTAGGGATATGCCCCATCCCCCTTCTGCCTCCGCCAATACATAATTGCCACTTTAAATATATGTTTAACCATATAGTTAACAAGTACCATGTGTGGGCGGACTGGCTAGCCCAACCCCACCAAGGCTATAGCTCGGTGGGAGGTCCAGTGATCGAACCTCATGCGCTCCCAATTTTTTTGCAACAACGAACCAATCCATGGGTGCCACATGGTAGCCCATGTCTGGGCCATGTGGCACCCTCTCATTCATTAATTTTTGATGACATGTGTCAATCACCGATTGGACCAACTTTGCCACCTATCTGCCCTATCAGCGTTGTACCCTACCACGTGTCTCCGTACGGACGTGCCACATGTCGTCGTATGGATGTGCCACGTCAGTTGTACGAGCATGCCATGTGTCACCCTTGCAGTGGTGACACATGTCACCTCTCAGTTGGTCCACCTTTCCTATCCACGTCAGCATCTGTATGCCCAGTCAGCCTGCCAAATGTGCCTGCCATGTCAGTTGTATGGCATGTACAATCAACATTTTGTTTGCCTATTTGGCAAAATGAACAGATCTCCATAACTTGAGCATACAACGTCCGTTTGAGCCCGTTCAAGTTGCATTGGGTTCATATTGACGAGGCCTATGCATACGTCTATTTTGAAGCCATTCTAAGAACTTTGATTTTTAGGCCTTTTTGAGCCCCATCAAGCTCCTGGATTCGATTTTGGATCACACCTCCCCACTAAAGGACCTTTTGGTCCCCAAAAGGTTACTGACCAGTCATCAAGCTCAGGATAGGCCACCTGACTTGTTCCCTGTCTTTGAACTCTGTCCTGTGCACCTGTCTCATCAAGATCAACTGTAACACAATCATGACAACTAACAACATATTGTTAGCCATTTGAACCCTACCACATCTTACTGAAGCCACTATCCTCCATGTAGATAACATTACTAATGATAGCATCAAGAATATGACTGCAAATGAGATGATATGTTTGTAATATTTGCACGACATTAGCTTATCTTGAAGCAAACTGTGATTGATTTTCCATTAAACAATCATCTCATGTTCTTGCTTAAGATCGATTACTTGATTTGAAACAATTATAGGTGTGTTGATTTCTTGAACTGCCTTCTTTAATTGTTCCATTATTTTAAGAGTTTAATTTGCCTTTACATGATGAGCATGAACCACATATTCTTGACCTGCTTTGGTTAAATGATATTGATTCTTTGTCCTGTAGAAGATTGCTTTGCGATCATATAAGTATGGACTACCTAAGACCATTCCACATTCACTTAGTGGCACCACATCACATGTTATCTCGTTCACATACTTAGATGAAATAACAAATTTTAACGTGCACTGCTTGGTTATGTGCATTTGATGATTGTTGTTTAGCCATTTAAGTGTGTATGGCTTATGATGTATCTGTGTTTTTAATCCCAATTTCTTAACCAATTCCTCTAAAATTAGATTAGATTGAGATCCACTATTTATCAATGTGTCTATCTTAGTGTGTCTCATGATGACCCTGATGTGAAACAAGTTACTTCTACAATCAATTCCTTCACCAATTTTACCTATCATACCAACCAATGAGACCTTTGATTCATCACCTGAATCCGATCCCAAGTCTGTGGGTTGTGTTGTCGCTACAACTGTTTGCCTCCATTTCTTTTCCTTGAACCACTTTGGCCTCTTCTCGGGATGCAATTGCCAACAACGATCCTCATCATGCCCCTCTTTCTTGTAATTCTTGCAAGAGGGTCTCTCTTCCTTTCTTGTCACTGCATTTAACTTCTTTCCATGCCACTTCCTTTTGTCCTCTTTCCTTGAAAATGATTCCTTGGATACACCAACACCTGTTTTCCCTGCTTCAATGTATGTCTGATCGGAATCTGGACTAGGAGTCAAAATTTAGCCCAAAAATGAAAGTGTTCATAATTGCTTCAAAACGAATGGGTGCATAGGCTTCATCATCACGAACCCAACACACTTCAAATGGGGTCAAACAGACATCGGATGAGAGAGATATCGCGTTCTGTTCGATTTGCCAAACAGGAAAAAATTTGCTGACTACAATCCGTACAGGTGACGTGGCAGGGCCGTATAGGTGATGTGGCAAGTTTTGATTGGGAATAGATGACATGGAAAGCATTTAATTGGTAGATACATGGATGAATGGGGTTTCGACACGTGGCAATTTTTTGGCAAATTGGAAGCTGCCACGTTGCACCGTGTTAAGTGTGGTTGTTTAAAATTTTATGGAGTCCACGGGGATTGAAACCCGGCCCTCCCTCCCCCCTTGGTTGAGCATATTTTCAAAGTGTGGGCTACCACTAGACCACACTTTTGTTTCTTAACCTTAGATGTGTTTACATATATTTAAATGCGATGTATGTTGCTTTTTTGGGCGCGGGTTTGGGCTGGGGCTTAGCCCCAACCCTCGGTTTTGAGCGCCTATCCATATGACCCGAATCCACACATTTGCGTGGGGTTTTTCAAATGGTTTCCCAAAACATTCACCCACCACTTGTCACACCTATGTTGAGTCTTGGAACGAGGCCCTTTTTATGCCATGGGACTTGGCCACATGCCCCCCATGCGTCCAATACCTCCGTGATTCAGGGGCTTAGTTCACTAACGATGCTACAATTTGGCACGTTTTGTGGGCATGCACACATGTGCTGGGTTTAGGCATGGGAAACACCCAGAAGCCAGGTTACTCACACAGGAGGTGCAAATTGGCGAACCAGAGACAACAAGCTTGAAGGAGAAAAATGGTAGGAGGCCTAACTTCTTCATATTTTGGCCAAATGAGGTGTCAAAAAAGACCAGCTAGGGGTTTTTGGATGTTCTGAATCCATTGGTACTGTTTTCAAATCCATTTGGAGACTTATTTTGCATCTTTTTCTACCTTGAATTTTCAGAGAGCTCTAGGGAGCTTAAGGTCACCATTGAAGGAGGTCATGCGCAGATGAGCCCAAGTCTATTTTCTGTGACTGAATAGTCATTTTTGACTAATTGTTGTTATTTGAACACATTGGGATAGGGAAGCCACAAGGAATCTTAGGGAATCTCAAGGCCACCAGGAAGCTGAGGGAAGCTGAGGGAAGCTCAAGGCCACAAGGAAGCTCAGGGAAGCTCAAGGCCACCAGTAGAAGAGGTCATGCCCAGATGAGCCATGGTCCGTTTTCAGAGATCTAATAGTCATTTTTGGGGTTTTTATGTATTCTGAACCCAATGGTACAATCAGTAAATCCATTTGAGTTGAGCAACATATTGTAAAAGAATCTTTGACAAACTAATCCTAGAGAGCCTAGTCCATTGATGGAGGCTCAAGGAGATGTAGCCCAGTTGGGGGTGAACTCCTTTATCATGTTGTCATTGTTGTGAGTGTTTGTTGGTTATTATTTGCTGCAAGTTATTTTTTTTGTTGTATTTCTTTAAACAACATACTTAACCATTAAAAACCTCACACATAAACTTTTAAAAGAAGCCTAAACTTGACACATAAAACCTCTTGCACAACTAAGACATTGAGAAAGGTCCTGAAGTTTATTTTAA
>JASDQU010371721.1:25691-40176 GCA_032191745.1 Picea mariana
CTTGACTGACACTAAGCAGATTATGCTTCAAATTTTCTACAAGCAGCACATCTTGAGCTTTTCTTTTTCCGTTACTCAAACTTACAATTCCTTTACCTTTTACCTTTCCTGGTGCATCGTTTCCAAAAGTTACATTCCCTGATTTACTATCACTTAGAGTTAAAAACTTACTTTTATCTCCAGTCATATGTTTGGAGCATCCACTGTCAATATACCAGGGATTCTTTTTCCTTTGGGCTGATAGCACTAGTGCACACTTGTCATCTACTTTAATTTTCCAAACCTTGACATTTTCAGCGATGGGATTCTGATCTGGATTATAATTCTGTAAATGACAGTCTGCTATCTTATGTCCATAATTATGACAGATGTAGCATTCTGGTTCACTGAATAAAAGATCATAACGATTGTTATGCTCATAGCTGCTGTTGTGTCTCACCTGTATCCTTCTCCCAGTCATCACCTGATTTATAGTCTGTGGTTGTTTGTTGCTTGACTGTCTCAATCTTTGTTGTGATAGATAGTTATTCATTGAGTCTCTTGATTGTTCATATCTAAATCTTAGAGAACAGTTTATAACTTTGTGACCAAAATTAGAGCAGAAAAAACAATAACCATAGAAGAAATTTTTGTATCTTGAAAAAGTCTGTCTTCTTTGAGGAGGTCAATTTCTTTCATACCGATAAACTTTCTGGTCTACAAATTCTGTTCTGGGGTTTTTCCTTTCATTTCTTCTTGATGGCTAATTTTCCTTCTTTGTTTCTGCAGAGTGACTGTTGTCAATATTTGAGGATTTGTCAAACTTGATAGATTCAGTGTTACTTGGATGATCACTACTTGATCCTTCTTCATATCCCAATCCAGCTTTCAGCTTTGAATTTCTCTGCTCATTTAGAATGGAGGTTAATTCTTCTGATGCTTTAATGCTTGGCAGATTTTGATGATACAGTCCTTTGAATTTCTCCATTTCTTTTCTAGTCTTTACTATTTCTTCTTCTAGGGCTTCGCACCTGAGTTTCTTCTCTGACAGTTGTTGTTTCAGTATGTCTTCTATCTTCTTTGCCTCTTCTAATTCCACTTTCAGCAGAGCAAAATCTTCATCAGGTTTTTTACCGTCTTTTTCAAACTGTGTTAACAATTGTTTTAGCTTTCTGTTTTTAGATTTGAGTCTATCAATTTCTTCTAGTGCGCTGATTAGTTCTCCTTCCAAATCCACCACAACTTCTTCCTCATTATCATCACTGCCTGTGCTTTTATTATCATGATCCTCCTTGGCCATAAGTACGAAGTCATTTGCCTTATCTTCACAGGATGAGTCACTATCGGTGTCTTCTGAGGAATTGTCATTATTTGCAACCGAACTTTTCTTCTTATTATATTTTTTGTATTTGTACTTCTTTTCATCATCAGAGTTCTGGTCCTTTTTCTGATAGGGACACTTAGAAGCAAAATGACCTACCTTACCACAGTTAAAGCATTTGAAGGCCAACTTCCCTTGATATTTTCCTGATCCTTTCTTTAACCTTCTCACAAATTTTGCCTCAATATCATCTAATTCTGAATCAGTATTCTTGTCTGCTTTAAAAGATGCTTCTCTAGTACTCGATTTATCTTTGTTAATTCTCATTTCATATGTAGTTAGAGTTCCTAGAAGTTGATCAATGGATAGAGTTTTAAGATCATTTAATTCTTCTATTGCAGAGACTTTTGGATTAAATTTATCAGGCAGAGATCTTAAAATCTTTTGAACTAAGAGTGAGTCATCAAACGTCTCACCTAGACCCTTCATGGCATTTACAAGTTCTTCAACTCTTAAAAAATACTTGCTAATTGTTTCATCTTCATTCATCTTTAGTTGTTCAAATTTCAATCTGTATGTTTGAAGTTTGGCCTCTTTTACTTTCTCATTTCCTTCATAACTGTTAATAAGTTTATCCCACATTGCTTTGGCAGTATCAAGATGCATCACCTTTACAAACTTAGCTTCAGCAAGTCCATTCAAGATATCATTCATCCCCTTAGCGTTAAAACTAAACTCTAACTTATCATCCTTGTTGGCTAGCACAACAGGCTTTGTATATCCAGTCTCTACTACATCCCAAACATCAGCACCCAAGACCATTAAGTATGTTCTCATTCTAATCTTCCAGAAGGCAAAATTTGTTCCATCAAATAGAGGGGGCTTAGAGGCCGAAGTCCCTTCATGACTTGTCATGTTTAAGCTTACAGATCTACCTTTAAATAAAAGGAACCTGCTCTGATACCAATTGTTGAAATTGTTAATACAACTGAGAGGGGGGGTGAATCAGTTGTATGTGAGCTTAAACAATATTAAGTCGGTTAAAACATTATTAAAATTTCTTCGTGGTCATCAACAATATACAACATATGGACAGTAAAGGTAAAGAACAACAGTCACACATAAAGTATACACAGAGACAGATTTTTCACGAGGAAACCCATAAAGGGAGAAAATCTCTTCTTCTTCGAAATGATAGGCAGTCTTTTAAGTTCTGTACATCATCTATAATTGAGCACCAACTCAATGTGAGGCTGCAACCTCTGTTTTACAAGCTGCAACTTGTTTGAGAGCACCAACTCTCTGGTTTCTCTAGCACCCACTAGAAGGAAGCACCAACTCCCTGAATATTCTAGCACCAACTGGATGGAAGCACCAACTTCCTGAATGTTCCAGCACCAACTGGATGGAAGCACCAACTTCCCGTTACACAGGCTCCAACCTGTATAACAGAGAACACTTGTTCTCCCTAGCACCACCCTGCCACCCTGGTTTCTCTGGCTACAACTAGATGGAAGCTACAACTTCCTGTGTTCAAGCACCCACTTGAACTTATGAGGACAACAGTCCTCCCGAGCACCTCCCAACCTCCCTGAAATATGAAAGGATAAATACATAGACAATTTATGCAGATAAATCACTTCTTACCATTCTTTCTCTGTTCTGTGAATCTGATCTTCAACAAATTGTTCTGCAATTCTTCTCTTTCTCTGTCCGTTTAGCAGGTCTGCTCTGCATCACATTCTTCTGTCATTTTGATTTTTTTCTGCTCTTTCTGTCATTCTTCTCTACTTCTGCTCTGCCTGTCGTTCTGCTCTGCTTCTGTTCTACATTTCATCTCACTCTGTACATATGTTAAAATTTCATACTACGCATCTTCTCATGTCTCCTTTCTTACTATTTCATTCTTTTTCATCCAGAACAACCTACCAAATTCCGTCTCTCTCATTTTCTTTTATACACGCAACCTTGATGGTTCCACTTCGCCTTCCAATAGGCAAACCGAGGACACCTGTCTTAGCAACTGAAATAATAACTGATTCGCAATCAAGAATCGGTTTTGTTTAGCAGAATCGTAACTGATGAGTTACCTGTGTGTGAAGAAACAGTAACCCTTAGATCTCATTCAAGTCTTATCCGCACCGTAGGATGACTTTTATAATTCTTGCCTTTAATTCGGGTTTCGGCATTTCGGCATTCCTTTGCCCAAGTTTCTCGACACTTTCACATCGCGATCTCTGAAACTCCGAAATGGAGCTTATCTGGACTGACTCCTTCTCTTCCCGTGACCAAGGGCTGTGACCAAGGCTTTATGTGAAAGGCGCTTTCGCGATTTCGTATATCGCGAATTCGTAATTCCTTATGTTCAATGTTCCCGTCACCTTCAAATCCCGATCTGCGAAATTCCGTAATGAAATCAGATCAACGATCCAGATTATATCTAGATCTGACGGTTCATATTAAGTCGGGATATTACTCATCGCGATTTCGACACTCTGGACGATCGGTGTTTTTGTCAACTCGAATTCCCGATTCTCGACATTCAGAAAAGAAGTCGAATCAATGGTCCAGATCACTTCTTGATCTGACGGTTGTTGTTACATCGCGATTTCGCCTATCGCAATTTCGTAAATGTTGCATAGTTTCTTCTGCCTCTCCATATCACGATTCGTGAAACTCCGATGTGGAGTTTGATCAACGGTCCATATCTAATATTGACTTGACGACTGCGATTGAATCGCGATATCGCATATTGCATTTGTTTCTTTTCCTTTTGAAATCACGATTCACAAAACTCCGATACGGGCTGTGATCAACGGTCCAGGTATGATCTTAACTCAACGGCTGCGATTGAGTCGCGGTATCGCATATCGCGAAATCGAGATTCCTGTGGATGAAACCCAAAGCTTCTTCAACTCCCGATCCCCGATACTCTGACAAGAACTGTAATCTACGATCCAGATTCATTTTTGATAATCCAATGGCTACGATTGAATCGTGAAAGCTTGTTGCAATGAGATTCCTGTCTGATACAGACTTGCCATCAATGACAACCATTTGCTGATTCACTGTTTGTTGCCAACACACATTCGCTGTCTGTGCAATATTTGCCAACATATGGGGCTAGCCACATATGTAATTTCAAGAATATTCTAGAAGGTTCAAAACTCTATCACAATTGAGGGTTGAGGAAGTCAAAAACCTACCCTTAGATGGCTATCGAGCTATGTTAAATACCGGGCCACAAGGAGGAGAAGGGGTTCCATTCTATACTATTGTATTTTGTTCCATAGCTGAGCAGAGCAACTGGGAGTGAAAAATTAGAGAGCATAACAAAGGGGGTTAATGGTCTGTAGCAGTTCAACAGGTCAGAGGTCTTAGGAAACTTCATAGATAGCGCCTTCTCCTTTGTACTTACATTATTTCCATACCAGATAAAAAGGAGCAGAACAATCTCACCTTCTAGCTGGGTTTTCTCCTGTAATGGTTTTCTAGAGCAAATTTTTTTGTCATTTTGTGGATGGTGTGTGATTGTATTTTATTGTTTTTTATTTTCTGCATTTTATCTATTTCATGCAGAAGCAAAAAATCAATAACTAAATATTTTGGAAATCTAAAGGAATTTAACCTTCATAGGTAGGTTTCAATTTTATTTATCAGATCTATTGTGACAAAGTGTTCTAGTGGAATATCCATGACAGTTTACAGAACATATTGGTATCAGAGCATGTTTTCTTTTGGGTATTTGTGAGAAGTTGCAGGATCAAGGAATCCGCTTACAGAGAAGTTGTAGAAACCCTAGCCATGACATATGAGTTTGTTCATAACAACCCTTGAGATCCAATAGAAGAGAGATTTGAGAGGTTGGAAGTGCAAGTTGTCGACATTTGCTGCAATATGAACCTCCTCGTGGAGGCTCTAGAAAGCAAGATTGGACCACCCAAAGATGATGGAGTCTCTAACTTAGAGATCATAACGGAGGGAAAATCAAGAGATCAGGAAGACTCAAGAAAGGAGTCTTGAAAATAATATGAGAAAGAGCAGCTGAGTTCGAGTGTCGTTAACCCTTCATAGTCCTTATTCAAGATGAAAGCGAAAGTGGACATAAAGATATACCAAGGTGAGATCGATGCATTAAAACCGAATCATTGGTTGCAACAACTATAAGTTTATTTTAGTGCTCACCATATAGATGAAGAGTAGAAGATTTCATTCGCTAGATTGAAGTTAGAGGGCCATACTTTAACTTGGTGGGAAAGCCATATGAAAACACTTAGGATGGAGGGTGATCCACCAGTAACTAGGTGGGAGGACTTCAAAACCCTCATCAAGTCCCAATTCTATCCTATTGGGTATGTAGAGGACCAATGGATTTGGTGGCACTACTTCAGGCAGAGGTAGAGGTAGAATGTACATGAGTATACCACTAAGTTCAAAAAGGTGGCCATCATGTTGGGTATCTCTCCCAAGAACCCATATGTACTCCTCAAGTATTTAGGCAGTTTACACAATCATCTACAAAAGTAGGTGATGCTCTTCAAGCCAAGGACAATGGATTATGCACATGTACAGACACAATACCTAGAAAACATAGGACAAAAGAAGGGGCAACCAAGTGGTTCGAAGCAGAAAGAGCACCGAGAAGCTTCCAAGGAGGGGAAGAAGAAGTGGAAAGGGGACAAAGATAAGAAAACGACAACTACTACACATCAATGCAAAGATCCTAGTAACCATTGCATTCATTGCAAAATTGATGGCCACTCTGAGGAAAAGTGTTGGAAACTACATCCAGAGCTAAACCTGAAGAACAACAAGAAGGAAGGAAATAAAAAGAACCTTCTAACCACATATTCGAGCAATTAGGTTGAAAATAGCTTAGCTATGGATGAAAAGATTGTCTGCACATTTGTGCAGAAGGAGGTGAATTTGAGTAGCCTTCATCACTAGGAAGAGAAGGAGATGTCCAGGCTCTTCCACATCAAGATTCAATTCAAGAAGACCAAGATAGATACTCTGTTCGACTCTGATTCATAGGCCAATCTCATACCAACGATTCTGGTCAACAAGCTTGGATTGGAGGTTCACGATCATCCTCGTCCCTATCCATTGGGTTGGGTAAACAAGGATGCAAAGATCAAGGTAACAAAACAGTGCAATATTAAATTTGTTGTAAGTGTTGATTTTATAGATGAAGTGGAATTTGATGTAGTACCACTGGATATACACAGAGTAGTGTTTGGAAACCCCGACATGTATATGAGGGATGCTATCTTCATGCGGAGATCCAATCAGTACCACCTCATCAAGGATGGGAAATCCTTCATCATCAACGTGCACAAAGGAAAATCAAAACTTTCACCGGTAAGTGCCAATCAAGCTAAGAAATTGATTAGTTCTAGCAAGAAATATGTTTTACTTTTTCTAAGAGAAAACCAGTCTGTTGAAGATTCGTTAAAAGTAAAGACATCCTTGGAAGGGTATACTAAAGAGAAGAAACATCAGTTGGAGGAGTTACTACAAACATACAGAGGAGTGTTCTAGGAGTTTAAAGGGATACCACCTGAGGGAAGTGGAGCATGAAATCCAATTATTGCCAGACTCCCCCTTGCCAAATATTGGCCTGTATAGATGGTCCATTCTGGAAGCAAAAGAAGTAAATAAGCAATTGCAACAGTTGTTGAAGCAACATGTGTTTTGACCAAGTACCTCACCTTATGGGTCACCCATCATAATTGTACCCAAGAAGGATGGGACTTGAAAAATGTGTATCGATTACAGGGCATTGAACATGATTACACTGAAGAATCGATACCCTTTTCCTAGGATCGATGATCTATTGGACCAACTGCAACATGCCAAGTACTTCACCAAGCTAGATGAAATCAGGATATCACTAGGTATGAGTCAAGGAAGAAAATACCTAGAAGACTGCCTCCAAGACAAGGCAAGGTTTGTATGAGTGGTTGGTTATGCCATTTGGTTTATGCAACACATCGACTACATTTATGAGACTAATGAATGATGTTTTACACTCTTATTTAGATTCATTTGTTATTGTCTATTTGGATGATATACTGGTTTATAGTGCTACATGGAAGGAGCACATATCACATTTTACACAAGTGTTAGAGACCCTGAAGAAGCACTAGCTACTAACCAATCTCAAGAAATGCGAGTTTTCTCAACAATCTTTGGTGTATATAGGGTATGTGATCGGTGGAGGCGAGCTCAAGATAGATCCCACCGAGATGGAGGCCATCATGAAATGGCCAGTTCCTACAAATTGCACATAAGTTAGGAGCTTTGTTGGGGAAGCACAGTACTTGCAGAAGTTTAGAACTTCGTTTTTAACAGTAGCTGCACCACTCCACACAACAACAAGCAATAAGAGTTTCCAGTGGGGGAAGAATCAACGAAAGGCCTTTGATGCACTGAAAGGAAAGATAAGTCATGCACCAGTGCTTGCGCTACCAAACTTGCAATATCCCTTCGAAGTGGAGACAGATGCAAGTGGGTATGCCACAGGAGCAGTCCTAATGCAGGGAGGAAGGCATGTTTTCTATCATTCTGAAGTATTTCATGGGGCGGTACTCAACTACCCTACCTACGACAAGGAGCTCTATACCCTAGTACAAACTGTCAAAAAGTGGAATCACTATCTGATGGGCAAGGAGACCATCATCCACATAGATCACCAACTGCTCTAGTATTTGCAGGCCCAGAGTAAGTTACAACAAACTAGGCACTACAAATGGATGGGGTTCTTACAACAGTTTCATTTGGTCATAAAGTATAAGACGAGTAGCACAAACAAGTTGGAAAACATTCTTTCACGACCACCCACATCCAAGATTACGACTTTGGAAACTCTGATGCACATGGAGCCTTTTACCCATGATGCATACAAAGAGAAATACACAGAAGATAAGGACTTCAATGAGGTGTTTCAACAACTACAGGGCCAAAATCATACAAAAGGTGATAACAAGGTTGACTACCATTTCTAGAATGGTTTACTCTACAAGCTTGACAAGCTCTATGTTCCTAAAGGTGAACGATTGCAGCTTATCAAAGAGGCTCACACCTCCAAGGTTGTAGGACATTTTGGCGTTGGGAAGACAATTTCCAACTTATAGAGATATGTGTATTGACCCATAATGCAAGAAGATGTAGCATGGCATATTAGAAGATGTGTACTTTGTTGTGCCAACAAGCCCACCAACAGGGGGCAAGGTCTATACCATCCCTTACCTGTACCCACTCGACCTTGCGAAAGCATTTCCATGGATTTTGTGGTAGGGTTACCAACAACCTGGAAGGGACATGACTATGTATTGTGGTAGTTGTCAGGTTCAGAAAGATGTGCATTCTTATACCTTGTAAAAATACCATCAATGAACAAGAAGAAACAAACAAGTTCTATGAACACGTTTGAGTTCACTTTGGGATACCAAGGAGCATCATCTCAAACAAAGATACTAGATTTCTCAGTGCATTTTTGACTACATTGTGGGAGAAGATGGACACTAAGTTGGAGAGGTCTACACCATTCCATCCACAGAAAGATGTGTAGTCAGAAGTAGTCAACAAGACTTTGGTGCAACTTTTGAGGGGTTACAATCATAAGTATTTAAAGACCTGGGATGAAAATATGATCTATATACAACACTCTTATAACATAGCAGTTCACACTTCTATCGGTAAGTCACATTTTTAAATTTGCTTTGGATATTTGTCACCTTCACCCTTAGATGTTGTATATGGACAACAAGGAGGAGTGAGGGAGGACCTTCATAGGAGATGCATTAAAGGCATACAGTTTTGTTGAGAAGATCAAGCAGATTCATTTGCAAGTACATAAGACACTGAAGAAGTCACGAGAAAAGTACAAGGCTAGACATGACCAATGTAGAACAAAGAGAACATTTAGAGTGGGAGACAAAGTATGGTTACAATTGAATAAGGAAAGACTACGAGGTCCTAGTAGGAAGATCAAGGCTCTGCGGTACGGTCCGTTTGAGGTATTGGAAAAAGTGGGAGACAACGCCTACAGACTCAATCTACCTCCATACATGCACATTTACTCAGTAGTGAATGTGGAGAATCTCAAACTCTATGAGCCCTTCATGTTGGATCAGGAGGAGTAGGTCCTACCTTCCATAGAGGATTTAGCACTAGATGCTCATAAAGATTTGGCAGAGGACACAATTTTGCAGAAGCGGTCCCTAACTACAAGACATGGGCAACATGACCTTTGGTAGATTGGGTTGAAAGGACAACTTCTAGGCAAAGTAAAGTGGTACTCTAGGGATAAGGTAGAGGAAAAATTTCCTCACCTCATTCAGTAAAGCATTTGGGAACCAAAATCCTCCCTAAATGGGGAGGTATGATCCATATTGGATCATTATATTATTTTTCGTCTATCTCAATGCTTTTAGAGGGGAAAAAATTGGAGGAATAAACTTGCAGGGTCATTTTAATGGCAGGTCCTAGTTTGGGAAATTGGGGTATGGAATATTCCAGATCCATTTTGAGGCATCGAATGAAATTTTTTGGAGTTAAAACTTCCCCAACTTAGCTTGGATGCCGTGATGCCGTTCTACACATTGAGACCTTTCCAATGATGCAAAAATTGTGTCTATCAGAGCTCGTATGCAAAAGTTATACCTCTCGCAAGTTGACCTACCATGTTGACCACCATGGTACGAGATGATGCCACGTCAGCCCCGTTACTCATGCATATGGGGCTAGCGACATATGTAATTTCAAGAAGATTCTAGAAGGTCCAAAACCCTATCACAATTGAGGGTTGAGGAAGCCAAAAACCTACCCCTAGATGGCTGTAGGGCTATATTAAATATCGAGCCACCAGGAGGAGAAGGGGTTCCATTCTATACTATCGTATTTTGTTCCATAGTTGGGTAGAGCAACTGGGAGTGGGAAATTAGAGAGCATAACATAGGGGGTTAATGTTCTGTAGCAGCCTAACAAACCACATGTCTCAGGAAACTCCATAGAGAGTGCCTTCTCCTTTGCACTTGCATTATTCATACCAGAAAAAAGAGAGCAAAGCAGCCTCAACTTCTAGCTAGGTTTTCTCCTATAGGGGTTTCCTGGAGCAAATCTTTGTGTCATTTTGTGGATGGTGTGTGATTGTATTTTGTTGTTCTTTATTTTCTGCATTTGATCTATTTCATGCATAAGCAAAAAATCAATAACTAAATATTCTGGAAATCTAAAGGAATTTAACCTTCATAGTTAGATTTCAATTTTACTTATCATATCTGTTGCGATGAACTGTTCTAGTGGACTGTGGAATATCCACGACATTTTACAGATCATGTGCTCTGCTCCCCATGCATTGGTTTGTCACTTAGAAATGATGCTATAACTTCTAAACTAGTCATGAAAATGGTAAACATTCAAGTGCTATTTGATAACAACTCCATAATGTTAACAATTTTATCTTTTGTCTTGTTTTACCATGGGGGACATGATTTTCCTTTAAAGATGTGATGGGTCTTGAGTCAAGTCATACTCCTAGTGATCAAGTGGGTGTATCATGTCCATGTCCTAACCATACATAACACCTTTACACCTTCTCCCTCTCATTTCCATCTCGTCCATAAAAAATAATTTCCCTCTCATGTTTGACATATCAAATGTCATCCGACAAGGTTTAGCCAAAGAAAAATGGAAAAATAATGTAATCTTAAGTCAAATAAAGTAAAAAAGGCTACAGGTGAAAAGCAAAAAATTAAAAAAACAAAAACAAAAAATAATAACACTGGAGCTATGCCACCTCATTAAAAAGGCCAATACCACCAATCCCATGGTTGTCTGTAAATATCTAAATAAAAGGAATTGTTCAATAAAATGAATAGGTAAAGAAAAAGAAAGGGGAAAATAACTAAAGAGTCGGGGTGGTAACTCTAAGCAGAAGCTCCCTCTTAGAAGACTTACATATACAAATAAAGAAGATTCCTAGTTCAAAAAAAGTTAGTTGGACCATAAAAAAGGGCCTTAATCATCATGAGGCCTCGAGAGTCATTACATGACATTCCCTTTCCGCTTCCATAAATTATTCACATTTTCATCTACATCTAACTTGGTTATCTAGGAAATATTACTTGTCTTGGTCTTTGTCACGTGTAATAAGGGGTTAAAAGTGTCCTCCCATAGTAAACTTAGGAAATTTTTAAAATTAACCCTTGTTATGTTGTTGCTAGAAGAGAAACATGAGATGCGCATCATCTAATGGCTTGTAAGGGGGTTAGACCCACGATTATGAGTGGATGCCCTGCATTGGGAGTTGTGTACATGTATATGAGGTATCATCCATGCCTTAGGAAACATGTACCATGCCTCAAGATCCATGATATTTCATTAGGATCTATTTATCCATATTTGGTTATATCCATTGACATTGAGATTTGTGCCATTTTCCTTAGGATCCGTGTATTTCACTGTGTCACTGCCTTGGGATCTGTGACAATGCATCGGGCTATGATGGGGATGCCACATCATCATAGTGCCACATGCACTGCTTAAGGAGGGTGCCCTTGCTTAGTTGGATGATATTAGCCCACTTGTGTGCCTCATTCTCTGACATGGACCACATGTGGGGTTTGTTGAGGTAGATGAGGACTTGGACCAGGTTGTTACAATTGGTTATAGGTGGTTGAGTTTGTTATTACTCTTTTGGACCTTGCACACTTCATGAGGTGTCTCTTTTGGACTACACATGTCTCCTTCTAGAGGGTCACACTTTTCTTTGGGTTTACTATTCTTCATTGTTATGAATTGGACCCTCACTTCAATGTATTTATGAGGGCACTCCACCTTTTCCACCATTATTTTGACCAAATCATGGGATGTTGGCACAATTTGAGGGGGGCACACCTCTATTTCATCTTTGTTGGATCACATGTGTGGTATCTTGGTCCTATTTTTCATTATTCTAGAAGGTCACCTCCCAATTTAAGGATTTTCTGCAGCTACTTGAGTATCTTCCCATGGTTTTGACCCATCGTTTTCTTGTGCCCATTATTCTAGCACATTGTATTGTATTTACCATGGTTTTCTACATGGTTCTAGAAGGGCGCCTTTCCTATATAAAGAAGGCCATGCTCTCATTTGTGAATGCTTTCATGCTACTCAACATATCTTGTCATTTGTGGAATATGTTGTAAGGCTTGACATAATGCATGAGGCTTTTCTGATCATACTATTTTTCTCCTCTTTGGATGGGAGACAAAGGGCTTGGGTAAGAAATTGCATTGCTCCTAAGACAATATCATCCTATGCCGATTTTCTCAAAATCTTCTTCAAGCATCGGGGTCCTCCCTCGCAAAGGTTTGAAGATGTTTTTGGAAGCATCATGGTAGCCTTACAAGAAGGTGAAGAGAATGAAATTATTGAAAACTAAACTCATAAATAAGTATCCACCGAAGAAGAACACTTAGATGATTGGATTGAACTTTTCCATAAAAGGAATGTGGAGATAGATGCTTTATTCCTTGAAGTTTCAAAGGAATCCTTCATTAGAATTGGGGGCTAAAATAAGCAAGAAGATGGAAGAAAACAACGCCCTTTTGAACTTAATTAAAAATAATCTATGGCTATAACTCATGGTGAAGATGTTTCCACTTAGCCATTAATTGTGAATTAAGAATGTGAAGAGAATATATACGAAGGATCACTTGACAATCCCATTGAAAATGAAGGATATCATGATGAAGATCAATCATCTAATGAACATATTAAGGAAGAGTTACTTCATGAAGAATACAATTTTAACGATGACCAAGTCTATGAGGAACACATGAATGACGAAGAAAATAAAGTATCTATCAATAAGGAAGAATTAAGAAAAATTAAAGTTATGAAGACATGCCTTAATGGTGAAGACAACCAATTTTTTTTTCCTTATCCACATGAAAATAAAGATTTGATGAATTATTCCCCTTATCAAAATTTTGAACATTATGATCCATCCTTAAATGTTTTGAAAGGGTGAACTTTGAATAAGTATTAATGGACTCTCCCTCATAACATAGTTTTCAACTTGATGAGAACCCTTCAAAGTTCTCATTTTTTTAGAGGTTGCATTTAGTGATTATTTTTACCCTCGTTTTGAAAACCGATTCTATTGGTAGCACTCATTTTTTCTTAAAAGTTAAAATTACCACCTTTTGCAACCACGCCTTAACAACATTGTAATATTGTCTACAAAAACATTAAAATCAACCCCCAAGTAAAAAAATGTTGCTAACAACACCACCATTTTTTAATTTTTGAAAACTACAACTTCTTTGAAACCTCTAGACTTGACAATTGGTACCATTGTAACCAAAACTTTAAAATTGATTCCCAAATCAAAAAGTAGTGCTCCTAGTAATAACTCCATTTTTTTTAAGGATACAATTGCAAGTTTTTTGAAAGTGTGGTCTTGACAACTGGTATCCTTGGAATCAAAATCTTAAGAACAAAGGGACACTGTCACTAACATCATCTTTTTTAGTGGGATTAAAACTGAAACATTTTAGAAACCATCGTCCAAAAACACATCACTGATGCAAATAAAAACGTAAAAAAGAAAAAAAAAATCTCAACCAATATTTTTTTAATTAAAAAAACATTTTAAATTAATAAAAAAAAAACATTATAGAGGAAGAAAAAAAGGAAAGAATCATTTTTTTTTTTTAAGAAAAAAACGACTTTTTTAATTATGAAAAAAAAATACATTGATAAAAATTAAAAAAAACTATCCTCTATACATTTTTAAAATAAAATATTCATATTAAAAAACAATTTAAAAGAAAAAATACTTTAAAAACAATACCCACTATATATTTTAAAATAAAATAATCATATTAAAAAACAAAATATTAATTAAAAAAAAAGAGAATAACCAAAAAAGTACTTAAAAATCATGTAAAACAGTCCATTTTTTTTTATTAACTTGGAAAAACAAAAAGACTATTTAAAAAACATACAAATATTAAAAAAATTAATTATAATAAAAAACAAACAAAATAAATAAATAACAATTTAAAAAAAATAAATAAAATTAAAAAGAAATATTAATTTTTTTTTTTTAAAAACTTTATAACATTATAAACCTTTGGCGATGTTTGAGGGAAGGGGGTGATTCTTGGAATCGCCCCATCCTTAAACATCACC
>JASDQU010371722.1:2836-22960 GCA_032191745.1 Picea mariana
CTTAATTGCTTTTGTATAGATTGGGATATCCTTGATAGCTTGTAATAAAGTAATTTTCACACAGACATTTTTTAATTCATCTAAGACATCAAACTCAGGAAGAGAGATTGGTAATTTCTCTTTAACCAACCTTTCTGGAAAAGGAGGTGTTTGGATATTTAATGTTTTATTCTTCTGGATTTGATTGCCTATTGGTAGCTTTTCTATGCTAGGAATCTCCTCTTTTTCAATTTGTTCTTCTATGATAACAGGAGAATCCTTTGGTAGAACTTTCCCAGACCTTAAGTGGATATTTTGAAGAGGAAGGATTGAGTATGATGGTCCTTCATCAATGTTATACATGGGTTTTTCCACTTTATTATTAGGATTGGAGATTGGTTGGGATGGTAGTTGAGTTGGTCTAGGTGGAGGTTGGTTAGATGGTAGCTGGAGTTGTTGTGGTTGGGTTAGTTGTGGTGCAGGTTGTGATAACTGAAAATATGAATTTTGTGGTTGATTCTGTTGGAATTGTTGATAAGGAAAAGGTTGGTATGGTTGTTGATATGGATGTTGATATGGTTGTTGGTATGGTTGTTGGTATGGTTGATTTCCTTGAGCATACCCTCGCCAACCTTGAGGAGGTTGGTCTTGGTTCTGCTGAGGAGGCCAAGTTTTCCAAGGCATGGGTGCATTCCATGAATTTTGAATAGGATTTTGAAAATTCTGAGGAAATTGTTGAGAGAATTGAGGAGCAAAATTCTGAGACATACCTGTGAAATGTGGCTGCCAAGGCTTTCTTGGTGCTAAGTGATAAAGAGATTCCATTCCTTGTCCTTCTTCTATGTGAGTAGCTTGCAATTCTTTTAATTTTGGACAATCATCAGTGGCATGGTTATCTATACACAATCCACATACCTGAATTTTGTCTAAAGGACAATCTCTCAATGCATATTTTTTTCTACATTTAGGACAAAAGATGGATAATACTTGATCTTGTTCCTCTTGCTTCTTTTTAGCTTTCAATGTGTCAATTTGTGAACTAAATGTGTTCATAATATCAGTTTTAAAGTTCTCAAACAGATTCCCTAATTTTGATTTAGTAACACCATTTGAAATTGATTTAGTTGCCTTTGTCACAATATCTCTTTGTCCTCATCCTCTTTTAGCTTTTCCCCTTGAGTATTTCTTACATAATTCAACAATTTTTGGGAAAGGTAGGTGAGAAATATCCCCTGCCCCCATCAAATTAAGAGCATCCAAATTTTCATCTAAAATCCCCTTCAAAAAGATAGTATGGATGACATCCAAAGGAAGATTAGATTGCTTAGATTTGTGCATATTATAGAGAAACTTTTCTAGATATTCCTCTAAGCTTTCATCTTCACTTTGAGACATTTTAAAGATATCTTCTTTAGAGTCTTTGGACTAACAATAGGGCTGATATTTAGCAAGAAATTTCTTTTTCATGTCATCCCAGTATACTATGGTTGCTTCTCCCAACCCCATGAACCATTTTAATGCATATCCTTTCAAAGTTGCAGGAAATAAACAAAGTTTTTGAGCATCATTGGTATATCCATATGTTCGACAAACAATGTCAAATTCAAACATGAAAGCATTAGGGTCTTCGGTAGACAAGCCAAAGAAATTTGGAAGAACAAAGGGAGGAATATTCTTCATTTTTATGTCATCTCCTAAAAGAGTTGATGTATCAACTATAGGAAATGCAAATGTAGTATGTTCTTCTTCCTCATCTTCATCATTTCCTCCTCCTCGTGTCTCTTCTCGATGTGATTCTCTATCCTCTCATTCTTTCCTTCCTCTTTCTTTATTGATTTTCCTTTCTAATTCCCTTTCCATTCTCTCCCTTTCTTGTCTATCAGTTTCTAACATTGCAAAGAAGTTTTATGTTGTACAGTCAGATATTTTGTCCTATTTGTTCAAAAATAGTTTGCTTTTCTTTTTGCTTTCCTACAGAAGATATTTATGATTGTGATTGTTTCTTCTTTACCTCATGAGCCAATAGAACTTGTCTTTCTATGAGAGTTAACCTTTGTCCTGAACGTTGTTTTTCTTCTAATTCTTCCAAAGTGATTTTTCCAGCAGTTGGTGTGGTAGATTCGTATTTTTCAGTTGTAGATGTTCCTGCTCCTACAGATGGTTCATTAGTTTTTGGGGGGTTTTGTTTTAAAAATCTGCCTTTATCATCCCTAAGTTTAGACATAAAGAAACATAACTTAAAATTAATTCTATTCTGTGTGTTTTTTTTATTTGTTATATATATATATATTATTTTTATTTTTTTCTATCTCTAAATGTGCCTCCCCGGCAACGGTGCCAAAATGTTAGGCTCCAATCTACTGATGTAAATTAGAGTGCAAATGATTGTCAATCTGGTGTTTATAAGACTTAGAGGCACATCCAAAATGTATGGATTTAGAGATAACTTTTATTCTTTAATGGGAATAAACCAAAACCTATTCTAAGAGTTGAATATAGAAGAGATGCTAAACTTTTGTTCAGAAGTCCTATTCATAGATCTCATAACAATAATCAGCAAATGTTTTCCTAAACAGTAAGCATTCAAAAAGATATTCGAACTAGTTCTAAGGCTTATCAATGCTAGAAAGACAAAACTCTTATTCAAGAGATGCATTCATTGTCTTTTTTCATTCATTAGCAATTATCACCAATTCTTTTTAAATCAAAAGTACTAAAAGCATAAACAACTCAAAAAGCATTCATGATTATCCTAATGCTTGAAAGCAAACCACACATTGAATTCTTATTCAAGAAATCATTCACAACATGAGTAAGGCTTAGAAACATTAAGCATATTACTTAACTATGGAATTCATCTAACTACAGCAAAGAATAAACTCATTTACAGCTAGATCTTATCTAAAACATGTATCAAAGATTACTTGAAAAGAACATAAAGGAAGAGTGTACTAGTTTGGCAAAGGGGGCCCTCCAATGCTTCATTTGTACACTTGAGTTGTCTCAGCTAAGAAGGAGCTTCCAACAGTATTCACATCATCATTTCATAAACATTATCAAGAACAAAACGCAGAACTGATCTCAAGATTGCAAATTCCAAAGTTTCTTCATTCACATCCAAAGGTGTCATACTAGTCTATGCCTTAGAGTATTTATACAAGAGTTTTGAAACTAATGATGATAATAAATCTCCTAAAGATCATGATCAGATCCATAATATATGCTAGGAAGGTCGAATACCCCCTTTAGATCCATAAAATATGAACAAATCCCAAGAAAATCTAAAACTGACCATGATTTTAGGCTAAAACAGGGTATTTTCTGCTGAAGTGGCCTTGTTTGACCAACGTTGACCAGACACCTAGAAGGCTCAGATCTCGAAGATGATAGCTAATCATCCATCCTTGTACATCAAGGATCACGACCCAAGTCTCAGATTTCGCCCAGCTATCCTACAAGTACACAAACCTAGGAGCAATTACGGGATTTAGTCAAATCCTGTAATTTCTGATAAATTTTCAATTTTAATGCCAAAAATTTGAAAACTCAATTCTTAAGCTAAAGAATGATAAATGTACCTTGCATAAGCTGTTTTATGGAAAATATGGAATGAAATGGAGGCAAAATGGATGGTTATGGAGGCAAAAGTATAGTTTATAGAGTAAAAAGGAAGCATAAAAATGTACTCAACATGTTGCATGACTACTGGAAAGGGGGTGTGCTAAGAGAGACCAAAAATGCTATGAAAGAGATGGTGAAGGGGACAAGGAATGGTTGCGTTAGCCTCCACCAAACCAGTACCTTATTGGATTAAATTGCTTAGGACCAGAACAGTCCTCTGAACCAAGAATGAATTACAGTCAAGTTGGCAGGTGGGAAGACCTCCTTAAGAGTTAATGAGGGTATGGTGAAGATCACCCATCTATAAGGCTTTCAGACCTGACCACAGACTGGGAATTCGAGCCACACACAATCTTGCTAAGGAAGGAAAGAAAGGAAGGTGTGGTGGGCAGAGAAAGACCTATGAAAAGTGAAGAGACGAGAGACTAAGCTCTCGGGTTTAAGGAAGAACTAAGAAATGAGAGTTTAAGGAAGAACTAAGAAATGAGAGTGTTTTGGTTGCAGGAAATGGCTAGCATGGTTATGCTACAAGTTGATAAACGAGGTTGCTGAGTGATTGAGGAAGTACTCAGGTGATCCTCCTTGCTTGGTATAGTGAAAACCATTACCAAGATCCTATGGGAGGAGGAGAGTAACCTCGGTCCCTACTGTCACTGAGCCGGAAGAAAGAATTATATCTCAGAGCATCGTGGTCTAGCTCAGGGGTGGCTAGTGGTAAATCCGTTAGGAGTGACTAAGCCTATGGTTGGGTGGAAATGGGCACCCCTTTCAATAGTCGCATCACGCCTTCTAGTTCTGATAAATGATTTCATGCTTTGTGCTCTGAATTGGGGATAATGGATGTATGCGTGTATTTATATATCTATAAATGGTTTCTGTATTGAAATGATTAAGTTATGTGTATGTGTTTGTCTTCCTGTGAACTTATGCTTCTGATTAATTGTCTATGTGCCCCAACTTAGCCTTCAAGGTGCCTTGGGACATAAACATGTACGACAACCAACATAGAAAGTAGTGCGTCAACCTGTCCCTGTCCATCTAATGAGACTATCCCCTTCAGAATCCTTGTTGTGTGATCAGGATATCATGCCCAAACCCTTAACAGTTTCATGATGTTGCTCATGAAGGATAGCGAGATTTAATTCTCAAAAGGGAAGACCCTTTCATCTGGAAGACGAACGGACGAGATCTGTTCGGGAGAACCCCTTTGACCAACACCTAGGAACCTTAGGCTAAGCCTAAGGGAGCTAAGTCCTTCTGGCTCCGGAGCTCCGGAAGTCGAGACTTCAGAGTATTATCATCCCTCATAGTCATGAACCGACCGAAGGTGACTAAGAGTTACGGTTTCCTGCGAGGTTGACCGGCGTTGGGTTGTTTCCCTAGTGGTTACATGAACCTATCTACTGACAAAACTAGGATCCAAATCACCATCGCAAAGTAGTGTGAGCCACCGATCAAGAATGTTCAGGGGTTCCCTCAGCCATTAGATCTGCACTGAGGTGATTTCGGTGGAGTACCACTTCGAGAGAATGGAGATGCCATAGCATCAAACTCCACAAACGCCGAACTTACAAAGTGAAGGAGAGTCGTAGATCTATGGATCTACATGGTTGAATCTCAACTGTGAGATTTGAAGGATGTTAGAAGGTTGTTAGTCCGGAATGACATGGCGTAGTGACATCACCCAGGGTGATGTGGACCCTAGTTTGACATGCCACGAGTCACCCGGATTCGTGTGTATCGCATAGCCTATAAACCCATTGGAATGTAACATGTGTCACACTGACCCCTCTTACGTGTCAGTTCCTGGTACATGCCCGCCTAGCCAATGTGGTTGGTGAAGCGACCTGAACTCCGAGAGTTCGGGACTCTGGAGGATTTGGTGTGTAGCATTATAGAGAGACCCACAAGGCCCAAAGGTCAGAACCATGTGGCAAGCTCACGAGACTCCGAATGTTCAGGACTTTAGGCGGTCTCTTACATAGATAATAAGGGGACGTTCAACGTCGAAGCGTCGAACTTCGAATTCCCCGCTAACCTGTGTGTCAAACAAGGGTTAAGTCAGTCGTTAGATTAGTTGATGGATGGACCTTCCCTATGGGAGGTAGGAACCTAGAGATGGCATGAACGTGATGAAGCCATGTGGGCGTCACATGGCCCTCAACCAATGAACTCTCGAAGAACTTCAGGAAGCCGTAATATATAAACCAAGGGTCGGTTTAGAATCCGATAACAGTCGTTAGAAAGCTACTGGCAAGTAGAAGAGAATGAATCATCTCAGAGAGATGATTCGAAATGAGTTAGTTAAGGAAAAACAAATTTATGATGCCCCACACCTTAAAAGAGTATTAAAGAGTATTGAGTATTAAGCTTTATATCCATAACAACATTGATGCTCTGAACTAATTTCTATATCAAGTAATTAAAGATAAAATTGAGCATTGTGCATATACAATATCTAATAAATAACTTTTACACCCTACTTAGAAACAAAAAATATAAAAGCAAAGAACAAGCCTTATGAAAACATAACATGAAAAAATAGGGATTCTCATCACTTACATTAATTAAACTTCAAAAAATTTGGATAAAGGTACATAAATCAATTTAGATTATAAAATGAAAACCACATCCTTCCATATACTTGAAACAACAAATTATTTGTATCTTTGTCCATTAAGCAACTCTTTACCACATGTAGCTTCAATATTAGTGGAAAGTAACAAATATCTTGAACATTTCATTAAAAACCTCCTTTAAAATATAAGAAAAGAATTGACCTTGGAATAATTTTTAACCTGTAATGTTTTTCCACAATTGTATGAATCTATGTCATATAATCATCTACTTATATAATGTACATTCAATAACTAATGGAATCCAAACATAAATGCAATCAAGTCTAAAATAAAATATATCTTCCAAAATACATAGCCTAAGGTCCCCCACCCGCAAAAGCATCTTACCAACGGATCACCATCATTTTTGTTTAGAATATTTGCATGTAATTTGATTTGGTTTCATCACAGGATTGTATCCAATATGATTTGATTAGTGGATTTTTTTATGTATGACATTCAACCGAGTTTGTTCAAATGGTTCTCTTACAATGTTCATTTAAGCGAGGCATTGGACTTGGTTTTTCAAAGGTCCTCTTGTTAGGTTCGTTCAATAAGGGCATCCAACCTAGTCTATTCACAAGGTTCTCTTGTAGAGTTTGTTCAAGTAGGGAAGACTACTTGGGTTGATACTAGGTTTCGAGTAAATCCAAGAGGATGAAAAAAGGAGGGATTTTTCAAATGTTACTCACTTTCATGAAAATTTCAAAATTGTAAATTAACCCCACATGGTTTTGCATGCAAATTAATTAAACCCCACATTGTTTCTCATGCAACCATAAAAACTTTTCAGAGGAGATAAGAGTTTGAATTATTATATGATTAACCATGAGAATTACCTCTTAATTACCTTTCAATTCATTTCTTATCCAGTGTATATTTGGGAGGTGGTAATTTCTTAAAGGCGTTGGCTAGTTGTTCTACGAAATGGTTTTTTTCATCAGAATCCAGAAATATAAATTTACACGAATCACTATTTTTTGTTGTTCAAAATCCATTTCTGAATGCAAAAATGGATTCAACATGTTGAAAAACTCTAAGGGCACTTAGATTCTACAAAAATAATCACTTAAATCTACGAGTCCAACAATTTCTCGTCGAATTTCAGACAAATATCCCAAGAAAAAATCTTCATTTCGTAGAATCTTAAGCTTACGACATTTCTTAAATGAATAACAACTAAGAAATATAACTTATTGACAAATAAATATTAAATATTTTCAAAAGTTTACACTTTGTATTTTCACATTAAAAAAACTTAACAATATACAATACAAACTCTTAAGATTAGATAGTTAAAATCCCTAAAAAGAACTAGAACTTAACAATATACAATACAAACTCTTAAGATTAGATAGTTAAAATCCCTAAAAAGAACTAGAACTATGTTGCAATTCTTATATCAATTTGGAAGTAGTGAAAGGTGTTTTGAAAGGTGTTTTGAAATATACCTAAGTGATGAGCAATCACCACTTATGAAGATGTGGTACGTCATTTATGATATATGCATATACCACATAACCCGATTTAACCACCTTGATGGCTCAACCATAGAACCAATAACAATCCCATTGTGGAGGCACGATGACCCTTTAAATGAACAACCACATGATGTCAATGAATCAAACCCTAGATACTGGAGATGAATATCTTTGTAAAATGCTTATGTTAAGGATATTAATATTATTTAATGTGGAGATGAATTGATTATGTATTTATTTTTTGATAGAAGAAAAATGTAAAGTTTAAATATTTTTGTAAGAGGTTTATGTTAAGGATATTTATATTATTTGAAGTTTATGTTAAGAATATTTATATTATTAATGTGGAAATGAATTATATATATATATTTTTTAATAATATTTATAGATATAAATTTAAATTCAATTTTTTTTAAATTTATTTCTAATATAAAGTTAAAATTCATAATCTTCATTTTCTACTAATTAAACATGATTTTGATTCAAATTCTAAAACTAAAATAACAAAATTGTAATTTCATCCCATCAAAATTGTATTGAGTGCCATTTGATTTCCCATTAGAACATGGATAGCGCCTTTACAGTCCTCATGGAAATCGGTAGCATCTTCTTGTGGATGCATTCGTCGATAAGCACTTGAAAGGAATGCCACTGATTTAGAGGCCAGAAAATAACCTGCACATCAATGGCAATAACTCGGTGTAAAACTATACGATGGTGTTGCTTATTCGGCTAATGCGGAGGGTTGTTATTTCTATCACTGCAACTCCTAAAACACAAAAACCAAATAGGCTGCTCCATGATCTCCAAACCAAGGGCTGTTTTAAGGATGAGCTCCACATTTTGCGCATTTCCAACCAACCTCTAAAGTCATGTACATATGTCCATCTCTTGCAGGCTTGCATTCAAAATAGAGCAATACCAGATGGTAAACTCATCCACTCTCACATCAGCCAGACGGGATTCATGGCAGATAGGCTTTTGTATAACACACTCATTAACATGTATGTCAAGTGCGGAACTCTGTTGGACGCTCGCACAGTTTTTGACCAGATGCCTGAAAGAGATGTGTGCTCATGGACTGTGATGATTGCAGCTTATGCAAGGCATGGTCCTGCTGAAGAGGCATTAACCCTCTTCCATCAAATGCATTCGGCAGGGGTTCAACCCAATCAATTCACTTTTTCTGGTGTTGTTTCCGCATGCGCCAAGTTGGCATCTCCGGAACAGGGTGTGAAGATCCACCAACAGATAATTAGAAGGGGATTTCAGTCCCATGTTTCCGTGGTGAATGCCCTCGTAGACATGTATGCAAATTTTGGGGAAATAGAGAAGGCTTGTGAATTGTTTGTGAAAATGCATCAAAGGTCGATTGTATCGTGGAATGCCATGCTTGCAGGATATGCACAGAATGGTCTTATTGATAAAGCCTTTTCACTCTTTACCCAAATGCCTGAGCGAGATGCCATCTCCTGGACTACAATTATTGCAGGTCTTGCACAGAAGGGTTTAATTGATGAGGCCGCAAAACTTTTTAAGGAAATGCCTCAGCCAAATATAGTCTCATGGAATGCAATGATTGCTGGATATGCACAGAATGGGTTAGTTAACGAATCCCTCAAACTTTTTAAGGAAATGCCTCAGCGAGATGTTGTTTCCTGGACTGCAATGATCACAGGATTTGCACATAATGGGCTTGTTGACGAAGCCCTTAAGTTCTTTAAGGAGATGCCGCAACAAGATGTGGTCTCATGGAATGCAATGATTGCAGGATTTGCACAAAATGGGCAGGATGAGGACGCCTTGAAACTTTTCCAACAGATGCAAGTGGCAAGAATCAGGCCTAACTCAAAAACCTTTGCCAGTATTGTTCCAGTATGCGCCGACTTGGTAGCTTTGGATCACGGCATGAAGATCCACGGAAAAATAATAACTAGCGGATTTCAGTATGATGTCTTTGCGATGACCGCCCTTGTTGACATGTATGCAAAATGTGGAAGCATAGATAAGGCACGGAAAATATTTGACAAAATGCGTCATCAAGCCATCATTTCTTGGAATGCCATAATTGCAGGATATGCCATGAATGGCCCCGGCAAGGAGGCCCTCAAACTCTTCGAACAAATGAAACACTCTAGCATAACCCCAGACCATGTCACCTTTCTCAGCATTTTGTCTGCATGCAGCCATGCTGGCTTAGTTGACGAGGGCTATCGATACTTAAATTGCATGAGTGAGAATTATCACGTCATACCTACAATGGAACACTATGTATGCATGGTTGATATCCTTGGCCGTGCTGGGCATTTCACTGAATTACAAGACTTTATCAACAAAATGCCAATAAAACCTAATACAGTTGTGTGGAGTTGTTTGCTTGGTGCTTGTAGAATACATAACAATATAGAGCTAGGAGAATCCGTGGCAAAGCATCTTTTTGAATTGGATCCCACAGACTCTGCACCTTACGTCTTTCTTTCAAATATTTATGCTGCAGCTAGCAGGTGGGGTGACATTGAAAACTTACGGAAGAAGATGAGAAACCGTGGCATAAAAAAGACCCCTGGATGTAGTTGGATTGAGGTCAATAAAGAGGTACATGCTTTCACTGGAGGAGATAGATCACATCTAAAAATGCAGAAAATCTAGACAAAGTTGGAGATTGTCCAAGGAGATCTAATTAGCATAGTATGTTCAAGATGCAAGATTTGGTATGAATGCTGTGGAGGAGAAGCAACAAATTTGCTACCACAGTGAGAGGCTAGTAAATCGATCCAGGTTATTAAACATGTCTTGGACACTTAAGAGAGACGCCAAAAACATTTGGGTGTGCTGCTATAACTTATAGACAGCCTGAACCCAAGTTCATCTCTAAGATTGATGCACGAGAAATTGTGAGGGGTGCCAATCATCGCAATTATTTCAAGGATGGAAAGAGCTCATATAGGGGATCATTGCTGATACTGGTGAACCAAGCTATAAGCACAGGCTTGCACTAAATTAATTTTAGGTATGTTCTCAACTTTGATTGACTAACAAGGGACTCAGTTTTATTTTCAGTTTCTGACAACGTGGAATGCTTGAGTATCTGGTATGCGTTTTGGTCTTGATTGGAAGAATTTGTGGACCAGTTGTATGTTGGAGCAACTCGTGGGATATTATTTTTTTTTGTGGCTGGCAGAATCGGCAACTAGTTGGGCACGTACTCGCGTTACACATGGTCGTGTTATCCAACTGCTACCACTATAACCTCCAGGTGTGCCCACGCTGCCCCACGCACTACACACAAGTTTAGTTGGGGGGGAGTTGAACTCAAAACCTCATAGAACTTCATATCACGACACTTGCCAATTGAGCTGCCCCCCCGGGGGCAACTCATGGAATATTATTAATGAAGTCTATAAACTATAATATTTTCAAGCTAAGTTGCAAGGATACAGCCACAGGTACAACACCTTTGAAATATGGGATGGGGTTACGTCAGAGTAGAGATCAAATTTTATCTATATATGAAAAAAATAAGCTAAAATATAAATAACAACACTGAAATTAAGGTAAACTAGAAACAATTTGGATTCTTTTTTAGATTCAAATCATTTAGTGTCCACCAATCCATTCATCAATTGGCAGTCAACATTGAACAACGCATCTGAAATCAGAAAAATGGTGAAATTCATCATTTAATTCTCATAATTCATTGCTAGAAAAACAATAGACCGGTAGTATTGAGTCTTAATTTTTAAACCAAGTACATGCAAAAATCGCCCAGTGGCATTTTCACAGAATGAAAAAACAACACAGCTGAGTACTAGTTCTTAAGGCTCCATATTCTCTATTGCTGGATCATCATCGTCGAGTAGACTTAGATCCTTCATTCATAAGCTGTCTAGGTAATCATCGCTCTCCACCATATAGTCATCTTTTGGGACTTGACAAGGTCATCTAGCCGTGGATCCACGTCTATGAATGTGACATCATCTGTGTATTGGTTCCATTTCTTGGAACAACCTATAGTGTATGAATTTCGCACTTCATACCCTTCATACACATACCCCTTAAGATACGGGTCTAGAGAGTATTCATCATGCTCTTGCCATACAAGATCTGCTCATGGATGGCAACAAGGGCCTTCATCTTGTTCTTGTGACAACTCACTTGTGGTAGATTACTTTCCTTTGAGTCACCTTGCCTAAGCACAGGCACACGATTATGGTTCATCCACATGACATTTAATGCTATGATAGGGCACCTTTTTTCCTTTGTCTCGTTTCTCCTTGACCCTTGGTTGCATGTTTGAAGTTAATAGATCCTTTGGGTTCTCAATTTGGGATGTCTTCCACATGACACCAGTCTTGGAATTTGCACCTTTGATTGGGTCTCTAGTTAGTTGGAAATGCCTCATTTTGGGTTCTCAAAGTCCCTAAATCCATTTGGGAACGCTTTTGAGGAGGTCTACTTGGTCAAACTCTCCTTTCTCCTTTTTTCTTTTGCTGCATGATGAGAGCTACATATTTTCCATACCATACCATGCTTTTCTTCTGTGGCCCATGGATCAGAGAGGTTCCTTTCCTAGAATTACCTATTGAATGCATGTGGAACTCACAATTCCTCAATCAAAACTAGCAAATCGATTCATATGGAAAACCACCTTGTCCAATGGCCAACCCAACGTTCTCGTATGCCCCTAATGTGTTTCCCAATTCTATTTAAGTTTCCTCTTAGGTCTTTTTAAGGGTTCCAAACCTTACTCTCATCTTACATTTTGTTACTTTATCGAATTAGTGCCAGAATTGTGATCTAGCTCTCTTGCTTTCACCTCTCATGCTCATGGACCACTTGGATCTACTATCTCCTCAACCCTCTAGTAAACTAGAGCCTTCCTTGATAGGTCTTTCCTCTTCACTGGCTTGGTCTTCTCCTGTTGGATTCGTAGGTTTCTCTAGGGTGTCTTCGACTTAGTTCCATTAATACATGTTGGTTTTCCAACATCACCACCTCAAGGGAGGTTCTAGCAAAACTTGTGAGTAAGAAAGGTACCTTCTAATTGAGGGCACCTGGGTCACCATATTTGCATTTAGGGTTTTATATCTATATATGGACCATGGTTGATTGCTTGTACATGTCCCATTTCATTGCATATATTTGGAGATAGTATATCCAATTATGTTTTGCAGGGGGTTTGCGGCATGGTTGATTGCTTGTGCATGTTCCATTTCATTGCATATATTTGGAGATAGTATATCCGAGATTGGTTTGTTAAGGGTTTGTGGCATAGCAAGTACGTTAAGTAGGTTCTCCCCCTTGGTTTCCTTTTGTTTGTCCCTTTACCTAGTTCAAGAAGCTTTCTATTTGCTTAGAAAACATAATTAAGAGCTTTGGCACACCTAGGGTGATTAATAAATTCTAGGGCCTTTCTTGTGCTTGCCCACCATGGTAAAAGAGGTTAATTGGCGTGATGCTTGCTATCCATTGTTTACATTGAATCAAAGGGTAGATAGGCTACTTCTCTCTCTCATTCCTCATTCATTCTAGTGCTCTTTATTTTCTTGCAAGTAGATTAACTTTCCAAGAGTTTAAACGAGAGTGAACCCTAGTCTAGCTCTCTTTGCTTGTGTTAATTTGTTAATTTTCCAATGAGGGGGTCCATAGACGTAGTGGCCCTCCTACTAACATGATGGTTGAGTAATTGCGGGATGAATATGCATGCCTGCTTGGCCTCCCGCTTCTTTGTGGAATGTGTTGTGTGGGTGTTCATGTGAATAATAAACAACATGATTACTTGTGTTTGGCATCTTAGAATAGTTTTGAAGACTTTAAAATCTCCTTTCTCCTCTACACATGTACTTGCTATTGTTAAAACCTAACAAAGCACAACACTTATTATCAACCTACATCCCCAGGCCTCACATAATCAACTCATAATCTCTAATCAACCTAGTGGTGTACTTCCCTCTTTCCTTCATCTTTTATCTTTTCCATACTTTTCTCAATTTCGCCCCCAAACCGATGGAAACTCCACTTCCCTTCCAAGCGCTTAGGCTTGGGCCTTCCTCCTTGGGTAGCATGGTGTCTCATTCTAACCATTACACTACTTTTTGGTGACCCAACTAGGGAGTTCCCATCAACCTTTCCTTTCTCAAGTGAAGGCTTCTAAAATAAAAAATTTGAGTTCAGGGCTTCTAACAATATTTTTTCCCCAAAACTCTCTAAACAGAGTTCAGACCCCCATCACACTATTTCCAATGAGCTATCTAAGTTAAAATTCTAAGTTTGGAGTGAGGAGATATGGCTCTAGGAAGTTGAATTTCATCTTTCCTTGTCCTCCATTGTCCTAACATGGAGTTTGTGTCTCCTAGGCTTCTTCCCCAAGAACCTTCTCTTGTCTTGCTCATCCAAGCCTTTTGTTGAGCCTCCTCGTCTCCCTGTTTTGCTCAGGGCATGCACCACCCTTCCATCCTTTGGGGTGAGCCTGCCATTTTCCTCCTCTCATTAACATGCTCAACATGCTCCTTGGGCATTTGAAAACCTCTCTTATTGAGCCTCTCCTTTCCCTTGGTTCCCCCTTGAAACATTGGGAGCACCCTCCCACTCTCTGACACCTTTCTCCTTTGTCTCTTATTTGCTTGTCTTGCACCGCACACTTCGTGTGGTTCCATTGTTTCCCCTTGGTTCCCTAAGCTGGTGATTGGCTTCCTCTGGGTTGTTATCTTAGGTTTGGGCTCAACTTGAGATAACCTGACCCTAGTCAGGATTGATTGTTGCACGTGTTCTCTTTCCTCTTTTCCCTTGTGTGAGGTTTTGGTCTTTGGTCAATGCATCCTTCAGACTATGGTTGTTGTGTTGCTCCCTCAACCTTATTACCATTACTTTTCTCCTATTTCCTACCTCGTGGATCCCATCTCTTTTCTCCTATTTCCTGTCTCTTGTCCACTGTCACATGTTGGTTGTCTCCTACTTTGCCTTAGCATTGTCATTTTTCTTGCTTACTCCTCTTTCCTTTTAGAGGTGCTAGGTTTCATCCCTTGTCAATGGGTAGGGTGTTGTCCTCATCTCCAACAAGAGATGAAGTCCATCTCCTTCACAATCTATTGCTAGCTTTGTTACCCCTTTCATACTCTAGTGACAAGTAGGCTCTTGTCCTTATCTCTAACAAGAGGTGAGGTCCTTTGCTTCACTAGCTCTTATAAGTGTTTCCACCTCTCACCTCTTTTTCCTTCACTAGCATCATTACCTCTTTCTTTTCCTGTTGATGTGTAGGGTTTTGTCTATCTCTAAAGAGAGGGGAGGTTCTTTGTCGTCAACGATTCTTGCTAACATTGCCACCCCTTTCATTCTCTACAACAAAGTGGGGTGCCTCTTGTTCATCCCTATTCGAAGGTTTGGTGGTCCCTTCTTTCTCCCTTGTGCCTCCTTAGGGCTGTTAAATTTACTGCTGTTATTAGGTTATCAATGCATTTCCAAAACAACAACATAAAGAGGATCACTGAAAGAAACACAATCACAAGGTACACAACATTTTATCTTGGGAAACCCTCATGGGGGAGAAAACCCAACAAAAACTTCCTCAATAATAGATTTCCAATACAATGCCAAGACTAAGACCAAACCACCAAGAATAATCTAGGATTGAGCATGCGCCTCTCTTCTCCTTCTTGCAACTGCAACTTCCTTCAAAAGATGCACACTAGAAGTGTGAGTGAGTGAGTGAGCAAATGAGGCGCCATCCTCACTTATAAATACTAGTGAGGAGGTGCTAGGGTTATGTCTCTTCACTTAGTAGGGTCGACTTCTTCCAAGAGTGGTTAAAACCACTTTATAAACCCTAGGGGCCGACTTTACAAATACCGCCATATAAATATGGTTTGACCAATCTACAAAAGGGGATTTGGTCTTATATAAGACTCGACATGATCAATCCACAAAAGGGGATTTGATCTATAAGATAATAATTCAAATATAATTAGAATATTCTTCGAAGTTAAAATATCTCAACACTCCCCCTTAACGAGAAGGGTATTCTACTGACATAACCCAATAGAACATCATCATGAGTGAGAGAGGGCAACAACATCATCAACATCTGGAACACTGATTGGCATATCTACAAATCATTGGAAGTTTTTCTCATCCTCAATATCATCATCGTTCACAGCATGGAGCTGGAGTAGCATCATCATCATCATCTGTATAAAGCTGAAACATCAACATCAATTAGCATAACACTAAAGCAACAATATCACCAACCTGAGGCTGATACACCATCATCAACAGCATGAGGCTGATACAACAACATCATCAACAACACGAGGCTGAAACAACAACATCATCAGCACGAGGCTGAGACAACAACATCATCATCATATGGCAATAGAATGAGGCAGGTGCAACAACAACATTTTGTGGTACTTTGATAGACCGTCTTTATCGGACCTTCGGGATCTGCCCAAGAATCATAAGATTCCCTAGGATATAAAATCCTAATAAGCTACCACGTGGTACTCTGACAGATCGTCCTTATCGGACCTTCGGGATCTACCTAGGAATCAAAAGATTCCCTAGGATATAAAATCCCAACGGAGCTACCACTACTGACCACAGCTGGCATATACATGCACAGGTACTTTGACAGACCATCCTTATTGGACCTTCGGGATCTGCCCAGGGATGATCAATCCCCTAGGATATAAAATCCTAACAGAGCTACCCGTTGTTGGTTAGGATACCGTAGTATCATCGACATCACTCCCCCTTTCGAGGGATATCCTTTCAGACAACACCAAGCTTGTCTCGAAAGTACTCAAACTTCACACGAGATAGAGGCTTGGTCAACACATCTGCAACTTGCTCATCTGTGCCAACATATTGGAGCTTTACAGCTCCCCTCTGCACCATATCACGAATGTAGTGATACCAGATCTCTATGTGCTTCGACATATCATGGAACACCGGGTTCTCCATCATCTTTATGCAACTTTGGTTATCACATAGAATCACAGTGGCTTCCATCTCCGGATTGAATAGACTTGTCAACAATTTTCGAAGCCATATGGCTTCACAACTAGCGGAACATGCTGCAATGTATTCTGCTTCTGCCATGCTGAGAGCAATACTGGATTGCTTCCTGCTTTGCCACGAAGTCATGGATGACCCTAGACTGAAACAACATCCTGAAGTGCTCTTTCTATCAGAAGCACTTCCAGCCCAATCTGAATCAGTATAAMCAAACAGTCTGAAGTCATGATCTCCAATATAACAGAGACCATAATCCAACGTACCCTTAAGGTATCTCATCACATGCTTTGCAACTACAAGGTGAACGCGTCTGGGCTCTACCAGATACTAACTCAAGGTGTTCACAACAAAGCATATATCTGGCCTGGTATTSGTCAGATACATCAACGAGCCAATGATCTGTCTATATATAGTAGCATCAACCAATTTTGACGAAGTATCAACCAGGAGCTTCAACTTTGTTTCCATGGGTGTGTTCATGGATTTACGTTCCAACATGTCAAATCTCTTCAGTATTTCAACTGCATACTTCTCTTGGTTATGGAAGATCTTCTTTGGGCTCTGCCAAACTTCAAGACCTAAGAAATAATGCATCACTCCTAGGTCTTTTATCTCAAATTCTGCAACGAGCTTCTTCTTACAATTTCCGATGAGCTTTTCTTCTCATGTTAAGAATAAGTCATCCACACACTGTAGCAATATAACTGGCTCATCATTCATAACCTTGAAGTAAAGGTTAGAATCAACTTTACTCTTGTTAAAGTCCAAGCTCGTCAAGAAACTATCAATTCTGCCATACCAAGCTCTAAGAGCTTGCTTCAACCCGTATAGAGCTTTCTTCAACCTGCAGACATGAGTCTCTCTATATTTAACTTCAAACCCTTGTGGTTGTTCTATATACACTTCTTCTTCAATGACATCATTTAAGAAGGCTATTTTCACATCCATCTGGTGTAACTTCCACCTCATTTTGGCTGCAAGAGCTATGATGGTTCTGATAGAAGTGTATCTAGCTACAGGAGCAAACGCCTCTTCATAATCAATAACTTCCTTTCGAGAAAAACCACGAGCCACAAATATTGCTTTATGTTTTTCAATACTTCCGTCTGCTGCATGTTTTATCTTGTATATCCATTTGGAAGATACCACATGTTTGTTCTTTGGTCTAGGAACTGCTTCCCATACATCATTATTTATAATGGACTGGTATTCTTCTATCATGGCATCCACCCATTCTTTCTTCTGAATGGCTTCTTCAAAGCAAGTAGGTTCCTTTTCTATGAGATAACACATCAGGGCCATATAACTGGAGAATGGCTTAGGTTTCTTGCTTTGTATCACGGTTCCTTCTGGGGCACCATACTTCTCTGCATCTTGAATAAGTTCCTGTAATGTTCCTGACTTGGCTAGTCTAGGAAACTCTGCTAATGTGTGTGTAGGATTAATTGTTTACAACATATAAATGAGCATTCAAATAATAATGGTGACAAAAGACTGCAAAGCTTATATTATGAAATCTCCGTGGAGTACAAATGCCGAATGCGGCTGAATAAAATAAATCACTCGGCTAGATCAATGACAAAAGGATCTTAGCCGGAATACTATAGCAACTAAAACAATAATACCCGATACCTGAAGAATGTCGTGGAATGCAATGGATGAGACGAAGTACTGTTGCGGATATGACAACTTGTACGACAACTGCTGCAAGTCTGGAAAGTTCACCCTGGTGGCTATACCTCTCGGAAATTCCTGGAACTGTCCCAAACAATGCGCCTTGCTCTGCATCACAGTCCTGGTGACTGTCCAGACCTCAACTGGTGTATCTAGTCCCCGAATGGATCCCCCTGGGGGAAATGTGCCCTCTTTGCTTTGGAAAATTGTGCCCTAGTGATTCCGCCGTTGGAATCGGCTGATGTGTCTCAAACTGATTTCCCAGGTCTACTGTGAAATGGGTCAGAAGGATTTCCCCGGATCTGAATTGATGATCCCTCGGGAACCCTGAATGTGTCCTCCACAAGTGCCGCACTCCCAATGTCCAGAAAGTGCGCCCCAGATGATTCCTCCGTCAAAATCTGACGAGGAACCAAGCAAAAGATGCGCCTTGCCTTCCTCTCAACTGGGTCAGAGGGGAATCTCTGAATTCTCCCTAAAAGGGACAAGTCGATCCATTGAACCTCCTTAGAAGTTGCGCCCTCACCCTGAATGAGTGCGCCCTTGCTGCTACAACCTGCGAAACTGCTGCTGAAGATCGATGGAAGATCTGTGTGACCTCCCCGGTGACTAGGGTGTGTCTATCAACACCGAAATCAACCACTGGTGTATTCCTCCTGGAATCCACTGAGCTACCTCTCTTGAGATGCGCCTCTCTCCTCAATGACAAGTCAAAATCTACATAATGCTGAATTAGGTCGCTTTACCTTTCCTTTATAGCTTCCCGAAACCCTAATTCATTGTTGACCTTTTCCCTCCAAGTGACTTTTGCTTTCTTTTATTATTCCTTGATTAAATCACTTAATTAAATAATTAATTAACCATTTTACCTCTAAAAAGTGATTTATCCATCCTTATGGCTTCTCCGACCACTGAAATTCACTTCTCATCATCTTATCCTGTAATGCTCTTCCTCTCGATTCCGATGAGCTATTACACTAAGAGGTTTCTCCAAGTAATATGCCCATTATGACCTTCTTAGTGAATTTAGTTAAGATATGACCCATAATAACTCAAAATTACAAAAATCATCGGAATGCAACAAAACCAAATCCAAGCTGTGCAGAATGGATCCTGATGATGAACGATGCAAGTCGGGCCCAATAAAACCCCTCGATATCTCCAGAACTCTCTGTCACCCCTATCTGGCTACTCTGGTAGGCATAACACTCTGTAATGTAATATTGTCCAAAAATGGGGACATTACAGTCCTCCCTGCTAGAATATTGCTTGTCCTCAAGCAATAGCTGAATCAATCTGCATATGATACCGAGGTCCCATATCCACTTGTGTGACACAAAGTTGACTTCCCTCAAGATGGGGCCTCTCCAAGTGCTCACCACGCATGACACCCAAATGCTCTTGATGAGTAGAATGATTAATGGCCAAAGAATCTCAGTCAACTCCCCAAACAACCATTCTACTCGAAACTCAACTCCATCAAACGCTGAACTACCAAGCACTCCAATCCCTGGATCCCATATCAATATGTGAATTGCAATGCCTTGTGAAGTATAGTTCTGTCACATATCAACACCATGAGTCTCCTGCAAATAACACACGGCCTCAACCCGAAATGAGTCTATCCTACCGGACCATACCAAACCCAACATGGCCCCCACTGACTTAACATGTTGCTGCCATAGTGAGGTACTATAAGACCTCAACGAATCACCAGCTAGTGACGTGCTCTCCCCAAT
>JASDQU010371722.1:57673-68504 GCA_032191745.1 Picea mariana
ACAAATTTTAAAAACTCAAACTTTAAAAAAAAAAAATTAAAAATACATACCTAAACTATAATAATAATAATAATTAAAAAATTAAATATAATAAAAAACATAACAAAATTAATATTAAAAAATAAAAAAAAAACTAACTAAATTAACCTAAAAAATAAATATTTTTTTTTCCAAATTTAAAAATGTTGTATGAGAGGGGTCCCCCTCCCATGTAGCTGGACTACATGTTATATGGAAGGGGTGATGGCATGCAGCCCATGCCCATGGGGAATGGGGGCAATGGTGGACATCGCTCCCTCTCATACAACATTTTTAAATTTGAAAATTTTAAAGTTATTTTATTTTATTTTATTTTTTTAAATTTTTAGATTTTTTTATTTTATTTTAATATTAATATTTTTTTTTTTTTTTAAATGTGAAAAATTTTAAATTATTATTATTTTTAAAAATTTTTAAATTTGTTTTATTTATTTTTTAAATTTTAATATTAATTTTGTTTTGTTTTTAATTGTATTTATTTTTTTAAATTTATTATTTTTAATATAGTTTAGGTTTGTATTTTTAATATTTATATTTTTAAAATTTGTGATTAGTGGATGTTAATTATCATCATCATATAAATTTAATTTTAATTTTATGTTGTTTTAAAATTTTTTTTTAATAGATTTTATTATTTTTAATTTTTTTTTTTGAATTTTTTTATTAAAAATTTGTGATTTTCATTTTTTTTTCCTTATTTTTAAAAGAGAATTGTTTTTTTTCCCTTAAAAAAAAAATTTGTTTGGGGGTGTTGTTTTTCCAATTTAATTATTTTCTTAATGTAAATTATTAAAATAAAATAAAATTAATTAATAAATAAATTATCAAGTAATAACACTTTTAGATTTAGGAGTCGATTTTCAGTGTTTTATTTGCAGTGGTGCCAGTAGTCAAAGCCATAGTTTCAATTAGGCCATGGTTTTAACTGAAAAAAAATGGTGTTACTGGTAACATCACTTTTCAATTTGAGGATCAATTTCAGGGTTCTGTTTGTAATGTCAAGCCTGTGATTTTAAACAAGTCGCAATTTTAACCACCTCAAAAAAATGGTGCTATTGGTAGCACCACTTTTTGAAACAGGGGTAAAAATGCAACCTCTAAAAAAATGAGAACTCTGGAGAGTTCTTGTTAAGTTGGTAACTTTGTTGATTTCAAAGATGACTTTGCATGACACCTATGCTTGGTCTACAAATATTATTGATATTTTCTTCGTATAAAACCATTATCATGTATACAATGTTGATGTTTCTAGCATCAAATAGGTACTTCCACGCTGGTTTGTGTCTAGCAAGTGGCAGTCGTCCTTTTAACCTCTTAGTAAACCTTAGGAAGTTCACTTTATGAGTCTTTTATTAAAGTGAATGATATTTTAACTAATTAAGTTAAATGCCTAAGTTTGGTGGCATTAGTAACTTAAGTGAGTTGATTAAGTCCTAATCGTCATATCTAAAGTGAACGTGAGATTATATCTTAGCCGTTGATCACTTTATGAGATCTAGGATTTTGGACTTAGGGTTAACTCAATGTAATAAAAGACAACCTATGTGAGAGGAGGAGACACAATATGATGGTAGACAAAGAGTGAGTGAGCACTCAGGTGTGCCGAGGCAGGGGTCAAGGAAAGGAAGCAATGAGATAGTAGTCAGGAGGGCTAGGCTATTACTCCAGTGTGTTTCTTAGAATGGCCATTATTCTAGGACGCGAGCCCTGATTTTATATAAATAAAATCATCACAGATCTGGTTTTCCCGCAAGGGTTTTTCTAAGGGTTATTTACCTAGAAATATCTTATGTAATGTGTGATTGGTTTATGTTCTTATGCTTCCACTGAATTTATTGTTGAGTAACCCAGTTGTGCTCTAATTCAATAAATGTGTTTTATTTGGAATTCACTGCTAGGTGCTAGGTTTATAGAAATCAACATGGTATCAGAGTCGAGACTTTGAAAGGCGAAAACAGATTTGTACGAGATCGATTTTGCATCAGGAAAATTTTATTTTTCTACGGGAAATGTTTTAAAGTTTCAGGCTCTAGAGAGGGGTAAGAGATAGATTAAAAAAAACAAGAAGGAATCGTACGACCCCTGTACGAGTCGTACGATCAATATTGATCGACCGATAAAGACTGTAGAGAGAGCTGACTAAGCTAAGTGGATTGAGCCATTGGGTGATTTGCTAAAGTTCGTGATAAAGAATGAGTCGTGGGTTAGATCCGTCAACAGAGAAAGGTAACAACCACAATAGTTGTGGAATTAGTTTCAACCGACGACACATTTGGAGCAACGACGCGTGCAGAGTACCTGAGCGCTAGTGGAGAAGAGGATCCAACGGTCGTAAAGAGAGTCCGCCGACAACCTAGCTGCCAGCATAGAAGGCATAGTCGGCCGAAAGAGCGATTCGCGTGGAGTTGGTGTGTATAACAGGTTGTGGGCACGAGAGGTAGCAACGATCGCCGACAAGTAAGGTAGTTGTCGTGTGAGGTTCAACAGGCGCCAAAATTTGTAGCAATCGCTAGCAGGTAAAGGGGACGTGCGAAGAGATTGGGCTGGTGCGATTTCAACAAAGGAATGACACAAGAAGGAAGGTTCCAGTGGACAGGCCGAGTCAGATAGCTGGGACATGGCTATAGTGGTGTGATAGATTCTGTGTATTACAGTCGCTAGGAACATCTACCACTGAGGATAATCGTCGAGGAATTAGGAACAAGAGTGCGAGCATTGATTGGAGAAGGCTGTCGGAGGCAACCGTTGTGCTACAGAACCACTGGCAGCTAGCTGCTAAGGAGCAGTGGATGGAAAAAGGTGACGACTGCAACTGCTAACCAAGCCGGCCGCCAAACCAAATCACAGAGGGGCCAAGACAATCCAGGTCAAGCCCAGGAAGTTGTCGGGTATCTGCAGAGAGTGCGAGCAGGCCTCAGGCAGGTCTCAAAGGCCTTGGGAAGTCTTATAAAACGTTCGAGTAGCGAATAGAAGCCCCGAGCAACAAGCAAAACTGTCAGGCAACAGGTTGATATAGTTGAGCAACGCCTAGAAAGGCTTCGGGCAACCTAGAAAAGGTTTTCAAAGAAGGATCCGAGCGAGATGGCAGGGATAGCTTTAGTTTTAGAGAGAGAATCCAATTAGGTGGATTGGAGAGAAACCATGACAACAAATCTAATAACGAAGACAGATCCACCTCTGGGTGGTGGAAGTACCTTCCTCGCTAAGAGGGAGTGTTGATGTTTGTAGCATCGGACATGTACTTCCACATTGGCTTGTGTGTAGCACGTGGAAGTCGCCCTTGTAACAACTTAGTAAAACTTAGGAAGTTCATTGTATGAGTCTTTTATTAAAGTGAATGATCTTTTAATTAATTAATTTAAATGCCTAATTGGTGGCATTAGTAACTTAAGTGAGTTGATTAAGTCCTGACCATCAGATCTAAAGTGAACATGAGATTATATCTCAGTCGTTGATCACTTTAGGAGATCTAGGGTTTTGGACCTAGGGTTAAATCAATGTAATAAAAGGAAGCCTAAGTGAGAGAAGGAGACAAAGTGATGGTACATAAAGAGTGAGTGAGCACTCAGGTGTGCTGGGGCAGGGGCCGAGGAAAGGAAACAATGAGATAACAAGCAGGAGGGCTAGACTATTGTTGCAGTGCATTTTTCAGAAGGGCCATTATCCCTGGACGAGAGTCCTGATTTTATATAAATATAATTATCACAACTCTGGTTTTCTCGCAAGGGTTTTTTCAAGGGTTATTTACCCATAAATATCTTGTGCAATGTGTGATTGGTTTTTGTTTTTATGCTTATGTTGAATTTATCATTGAGTAACCTAGTTGTGCTTTAATTCAATAAATGTGTTTTATTTGGAATTAACTACCAAGTGCTAGGTTTACATAAATCAACATGGTATCCGATCTGGGAGTCTGAAGAGTGGCACTGAAAACTTTGGCACAAGGATTTAGGGATTGCAGGGGTTTTGCTCAGATAAAGGAAGGGAAAAATACTATTGGTCAGTTGGACTAGGATGGCTACGAGATTGAGGTTTGAGGACAGGCTAGACAAGACTACGAATTTTATCCCATGTAAAGAGTGGATTGCGTTGTTTTTGGAGGAAAATGAAATTTGGGATATTGTGGAGAAAACCCAGGTTGTTCCCACATATACAATGCTTTTGGAGGCTTTCACTAAGAAAAATGTGAAATCTAAAAGGATGCTCTTGTATGTCGTGAAGGACCATGTCATACCTCATGTGTTCAGAAAGAAATATGCCTATGAGATGTGGGATTCTCTGATAAAGATATATTAGAGTGGAAACCGAAACAAGAAGATGGTGCCGAGGGAGAAACTCAGGGACACCAAGATGTCCAAAACTGACATTGATATCGTATCTCACCAGGATATCATGGGTTCGTGATGAGTTATCGATTGTTGGAGAGGAAATCAAGGATGATGAAGCTGTAAGGACAACTATGAAAGGGTTCTCAGAGAATTAGGATCCATTCGTGAAGGGAGTTGTGGCACGTGAAAAGCTCCTTGACTAGCAAAGATTGTGGGATGACTTCTCTTAGGAGGAGACTCAGGAAGAGGCTCTTCAAAGCAGTGAAGCTAAGGGTGATGAGGATGAGGGATATGGAGTTGTGTTCCATCGTGGATAGGTACTCATATATCCAGAGGGAGCTACCCAAGGCACACCATCAGTGCTTGGTGTCAGATATGAGAGGTTATACAGGTTGTTGGGACAACTTGTGATTGGGTCCAAGGGGATCTTGGATTCAGGGTCAATGTTTGTATCAATGGCAGATGGTTGTGAGTTTTCTTCCAGTACTGTCAGGAGAGTTACATGGTATGAGATGACACTGATGGAGGAGGAGCATAGGTATCCTGATCATAGTTCAACAATAGAGGTAGCATGTTTTTTTAGTTCAGAGGGACCATCTACAGAGGCAGAGGACATGATTGATCATGGAGGAGGTGCTACCAAAAGTACCTTCCTTGTTAAGAGGGAGTGTTGAGTTTTGTAGATCGGGAGGTCTTTTTCATATGTTTGATGTCTTAGCATGGGGGGGGGACATAAAATGGTCCCTAGTCATAAACTTTATTTTATAAATTTTAAGTGACTTTTTAATTTATGAGGGATAAAGTGATTGTTAAGTCATGTCAATGAGAGATTAAAACACAACCATATATCTTGAGAGGACTAAGATTTAATCTCAGCCATTAGATCTAAAAAAACTTCCTAACTTTGTCATGAAGATATAAAAAGGAGAACCAGGGAAAATACATTACATTCATTCTAATCATTGAATAAGGAGAGAGAGAAGAGAAGAGAACCGAAGAAATAGAGAGAGAACAACAAGAAGGGGTGCAAATTCCAATGGCATTTGGTGGCACACAAACCAAGACATTTCCAACATTAAATACAACAATACTGTACATCATTTATTACAGGTCGTACAACATTTATTGCATAGGCTGTACATCATAAATCTAGCACATAAATCGAGGCAAAGAAGGGCACAATTTTCGAGGTGTTGATTGTTGTTATAAGTTAGTACAATTCCATACAGAAAGTATGGCACACTTTTCGAAGAAGAAGAGCACAATTTTTGAGGTAAGTACAATGTATTTATTGTTGGAAAAATATTGCTGTAAACTCTGTGTTTTCTGTGAGTTCATAATACAAATATCTCTCTCTTGTACTGGTTTTCCCTTCGGGGTTTTTCCAGGGCCATTGCCTAGAAATATCCTTGTTCAAATGTGTGTGCTATTTCTATATTCCCCTATGCATTTCTCTTATTAAAACTTAGTGTATTTCTATTCATAAATTTCAAATTTCTGAATTTACTATTTTCGTAAACTAATTTAAGAACGATTTATTGGAACTAGAAATTGTTTTTGGGTTTTAAGGAAATTTAACATGGTATCAGAGCTTAGGTGACGATACATGCATAATAGTTGTTGATTGCTGAAGAGCTGGTGCAATAAGGAATCAGTGGCGGAAGAGAAAAAAAAATGTGGCTGGGCGTGTGATGGAGGACGAAAGGTCAGCAAAGTACGTTGGGATTAGCTATCGTGGGTCATAACAACAAGGTGATGGATTGGTAGCAGATGTGTGTTGGATAAGAACTGTGAAGAAATTGATTTCTAAGGTGGAAAACAAGCCACTGTAGAAAGGACTACGACATCTTGAGAGGGAGCTCCCGGTTGGAGGTCGTGTAGACTGCTGATTGAGAAACCGTCACAACAGTTGAAGCCGCCCGCAGAGAAATAACAGATTGAAGACATGGGCGACAAACATTTGAAGAAGAAAGGGCGACCGAGGGATGTAGGGGTCGTGGGTAGAGCAGAGGAGCACCAACAAGAAGGCTGCGGGTGTTGGTGACACCACCGATAGAGTTGATAGAGGCCACGAGCCAACCTGGGATACGTAGACAGTCCAGTAACCATAGAGGTCTATAGAGCCTCACAACAACGCAGAGGGGCTAGGAAGCCGCAGGCAGCAACTAGGAAGGCCAGAAATTTTTTTGAGCATCCCTGGGCAGTGGGAAGAGTGTCCAGAAATTTTCGGGCAATAGGCAGGTGGTGCGAGAATTGTACGGGCAGGGAACAATAAATCCAGGAAACAAGTATCAAGTCCTGGGAAGTGGGTCCCGAGAAGGGAACAACAAATCCAGGCAACAAGTATTAGGTCCCAGGCAGGGATCTGGGCAACCAGTGAAAGTTTTCGAAGATGGGTCCAAGCGAGATGGCTAGGATAACTTTCGTTTCAAAGGGAACAACTAATCAGGTGGATTGGAGAGAATCCATGGTAGCATATCTGATAGTGAATACACAACCACCTTTAGGTGGTGGAAGTATCTTCCTCGCTAAGAGGGAGTGTTGATGTTTGTAGCATCAGATAGGTACTTCCATGTTGGCTTGTGTCTAGCATGTAGAAGTTGTCCTCAATGCCTCTCAGAAACTTAGGAGATTCACTTTATGTAAGTGAATGTACTTTTGTAATAAAGTGAGTTGTTTAAGTCCTAATCGTCAGATCTAAAGTGAACATGTGATTATATCTCAGTCGTTGATCACTTTAAGAGATCCAGGGTTTTGGACTGAGGGTTAACTCAATGTAATAAAAGGCAACCTAAGTGAGAGGAGGAGACACAGTGATGGTACACAAAGAGTGAGTGAGCACTCAGGTGTGCTGGGGTAGGGGCCGAGGAAAGGTAAAAATGAGATAACAACCATGATGGCTAGGCTATTGCTGCAGTGCATTTCTCAGGAGGGCCATTATACTATGATGTGAGCCCTGATTTTATATAAATAAAATCATTACAGATTTGGTTTTCCCGCAAGGGTTTTTCTAGGGGTTATTTACCCAGAAATGTCTTGTGCAATGTGTGATTGGTTTATGTTTTTATGCTTCCATTGAATTTATTGTTGAGTAACCTAGCTGTGCTTTAATTAAATAAATGTGTTTTATTCAGAATTAACTACCAGGTGCTAGGTTTATAGGAAAATTTCGAGTAGCGCTAGAAGCGGTCTCGGGTAGCCCAGAAATTAGTCAGACAACGCGATCGGGCAGTGGGCAGGGGTCCGAGCAGTGGGCAGCGGGTTCCGGGTAGGGATCCAAGCAGTCAGTGGAAGTCTTTAGAGACAGGCCTGAGCGAGATGGCATGGATAGCTCTCATGTCAAAGAGAGCAACCAATCATGTGGATTGGAGAGTAGCCATGGTAGCAGATCAGATAAGGAAGACAAAGTCACTTCCAAAGAGTGGAAGTACCTTCCTCACTAAGAGGGAGCTTTGATGTATTTAACATTGGACAAGTACTTCCACATGGGTTTATGTCAACACGTGGGAATCATCATTATTACCTCTCAGAACATTAGGATTCACTTTATTAAGTGATTAATAAAGTGAATGTACTTTTTGTAATTAATGTGAGTTTGATTTAATTAAATGCTAAATTAATTGGCATTAGTAATTAAATAAAGTCCTAGCCGTAAGATATAAAGTGAAGGTGAGATTAGATCTTAGCCCTTGATCACTTTGGAGGAGATCTAGGGTTTTGGACTTAGGGTTAACTCAATGTAATAAAAGAGAACCTAAGTGAGAGGAGGGGACACAGTGATGGTACACAAAGAGTGAGTGAGCACTCATGTGTGCAGGGGTAGGGGTCGAGGAAATGATGCAAAGGGGGCAACAAGGGAAGTAACAACCAACAATATTGAATGACCAATCTTGGGTAATAGGCTAGGCTATGTGCTGCAATTGTATTTCCTCAAAAGGGCCATTATCCCAGGATGGAAGCCTTGGTTTTATTTAATAAAATCATTACAAATATGGTTTTCCCACGAGGGTGTTTCCAGGGGTGGTTTACCGAAAAATATCGTGTGAAAATGTGTTTGGTTTCTGTTTTATGCTTCCACGAATGTTTCGTTGATAACCTGACTGTGTTGTTAATAATAAATGTGTTTTGCTCAGATTTAATGGCCGGATGCTAGGTTCAGGGAAAATCAACATGGACTCAAAAAAAAGTGGTGCTACTGGTAACATCATTTTTCGATTCGAGGATCAATTTCAGGGTTCTATATGCAATGTCAAGGCTGCGATTTTAAACAAGTCGCAATTTTAACCACCTCAAAAAAAGGGTGCTATTGGTAGCACCACTTTTTGAAACAAGGGTAATAATGAAACCTCTAAAAGAACGAGAACTCTGGAGAGTTCTCGTTAAGTTGGTAACTTTGTCGATTTCAAAGATGACCTCGCATGGCACCTATTCTTGGTCTACAAATGTTATTGATATTTCCTTTGTATAAATCCATTATCATGTATAAAAGATGGAGATTAAGTGAGAAAGGGATTGGTTATTCACAAGTCATCCCACTTCTTATTCTTTCACTTTTATTATTCACGTTCTACTACCTTTCATGCTAGATTGTAGAGTTCATTGGAGACTTGGTATTGGAGCCTTCTGTTGTTTGTCATGTGATTGTATCTATTCTTGACTGGTATGGGAGAGCGATCCAGTATAGTGACTTAACGTCCCCTTAGGATTTGTGGTTTTCTCTAATGCACTAGACCTTGTATTTAGAGATTTGGTAATAAAGACAATAACTTTCTTGGTAGCGAGTTTCACAAGTGTTCACGGATGTTTGTAAGTGGTTTGATAATATAAGATAATATAAGATAAGATAATTATATTAATGTCCAACAAATGACCACAAAGTAGGTCAATGGGGATGCTAAGTACAATGATGTTGATATAAAGGAGTACCAAAATGTCTTCTATATAAAGAACAAGAAAGTAAAGTAAAACCCGAGATCTATGCTAAATATGGAAAAACTTCGTCTTTGAGTGTAGGCGGCCACAATGGGAGGGAGATGTACAAAGGGGAAGGATCCAGGGACTAGATCATGGTCCAATAGATTTATCTCTCCTAACATTCGAGCATGAATGAATAAATATCATGATAGAATGGTGTGTCGCGGAAGTGTTGGGGGAAGATTTGGACCTCCCATTGCGTCGTTGTCTAGAAGAGGTAACCCGTTGCTAATGTATATGTGTTCTCATTTTATTGCTGGTAAAGGATCTAGATTGGCAATTTATTTTAGGTCTTTGGGGAGGGAGAAGGTCCCTTAGGTTCGCACCAATATGGAGGCAGTGACAATGCTGCTATCGACCTATCTCTTGGTGCCCCTAGTTGATGGGAGCATTATAAACAAGGAAGTAATATATTAAGCGAGATTTGGTCTAGGAGGAGGCTAGCGAATGTGGGCATTGTTATCGCGTAGTTTGTAGTTTAGGTCAAAGGCTAAAGGATAGAGGCCAAACTGGCATAAAAAGAACCTTCCCCACCCAATGTCACCTCAATGGGGAGGTTCTTTCTATTTAGGGAGGTTAACCTAGGGGAGACGTCCCCGGTAACCTAGGGTTTTGAAGAGGCAAAGGTATAAATTCAAGGTTAAAGTTTCCCCCCTCACAGGTTACCACCAAGGTCAGACAGTCCGGCTAATCAACCAATAAAGAAGTGTATGCCCAAATGAAAACACCTGCCCGGAACAAGACAACAATAATACAATATATATGCAGGCTATAACTCAATGGGTTAGTACTTCAAATGACTATTTGCTATTAATTAATAATCAAATGTAAGACAATAGATACCAATGAAGTCAACGTTTTATCAATTAGCTATGGCAAAGCATCAATTCATCAATAACTATCAAGATGACGAAGCTAACAATGTATCCAACCAACACTTTACTCAATAAATTCTTTAAATCGTCATCTAATTGCCTATATTCAACATTTGCTGCGTCAAGATGAGATAACCAACTGTGATGTCAACCTTAATTAGGTTAGTCTGTTAGTTAGGGTTTCAAAATTCAAAGTTTTGAGAGTTGTTTTGGACACTGGGACTTCAACGTTGGAGGCTAAAGATCAATGCCTTAGGGTATATGGGGTCAAACAAGATAAGGGCACAAGGTTTTGAAAGGATGAAGACTGAAAGACAAGAGGGAAGGGTTCTAAAGTGCTGCAAAGGCAGGGCCCTAGAATCAAAACCCTAGGGGAAAGAGGCTCACTTCGGTGTTGCTTAAGCAAGGCCTTGTGCTCTTTCCTCCTTCCTTCGGTCAATTTGGCAAAACGGCTAGCATAAATGATAAATTTAACTAAAGGATGAGGTGAGAGAAAGTGTTGTAAAGACAAGGCTTTCAAACCCTAGAAGATGATGGCCCTAGGTGTAGATAACCTAGGCCTAGGACATCACCCCCTTTTCAACCTATAAAATTCAATGCTAGCTTAAGGGAAAA
>JASDQU010371722.1:68554-81857 GCA_032191745.1 Picea mariana
GTGTAGCACGTGGAAGTCGCCCTTGTAACAACTTAGTAAAACTTAGGAAGTTCATTGTATGAGTCTTTTATTAAAGTGAATGATCTTTTAATTAATTAAGTTAAATGCCTAATTGGTGGCATTAGTAACTTAAGTGAGTTGATTAAGTCCTGACCATCAGATCTAAAGTGAACATGAGATTATATCTCAGTGGTTGATCACTTTAGGAGATCTAGGGTTTTGGACTTAGGGTTAACTCAATGTAATAAAAGGCAGCCTAAGTGAGCGAAGGAGACAAAGTGATGTACATAAAGAGTGAGTGATCACTCAGGTGTGTTGGGGCAGAGGCCGAGGAAACGAAACAATGAGATAACAAACAAGAGAGCTAGACTATTGTTGCAATGCATTTTTCAAAAGGGCCATTATCCCTGGATGAGAGCCCTGATTTTATATAAATAAAATTATCACAACTCTGGTTTTCTCGCAAGGGTTTTTCCAAGGGTTATTTACCCATAAATATCTTGTGCAATGTGTGATTGGTTTATGTTTTTATGCTTATGCTGAATTTATCATTGAGTAACCTAGTTGTGCTTTAATTCAATAAATGTGTTTTATTTGGAATTAACTACCAAGTGCTAGGTTTACATAAATCAACATGGTATCTGAGCTGGGAGTTTGAAGAGTGGCATTGAAGACTTTGGCACAAGGATTTAGGGATTGCAGGGTTTTTTCTCAGATAAAGGAAGGGGAAAGTACTATTGGTCAGTTGGACTAGGATGGCTACCAGATTGAGGTTTGAGGACAGGCTAGACATGACTACAAATTTTAGCCCATGTAAAGAGTGGATTGCGTTGTTTTTGGAGGAAAATGAAATCTGGGATATTATGGAGAAAACCCAGGTTGTTCCCACATATACAATGCTTTTGGCGGCTTTCACGAAGAAAAATGTGAAATCGAAAAGGATGCTCTTGTATGTTGTGAAGGACCATGTCATACCTCATGTGTTCGGAAAGAAATATGCCTATGAGATGTGGGATGCTCTGATAAAGATATATTAGAGTGGAAACCAAAACAAGAAGATGGTGCCGAGGGAGAAACTTAGGGACACCAAGATGTCCAAAACTGACATTGACATCGTATCTCACCAGGATATCACGGGTTCGTGATGAGTTATTGACTGTTGGAGAGGAAACCAAGGATGATGAAGCTATAAGGACAACTCTGAAAGGGTTCTCAGAGAAGTGGGATCCATTCGTGAAGGGAGTTGTGGCACGTGAAAAGCTCCTTGACTAGCAAAGGTTGTGGGATGACTTCTCTCAGGAGGAGACTCAGGAAGAGGCTCTTCAAAGCAGTCAAGCTAAGGGTGATGAGGATGAGGGATATGGAGTTGTGTTCCATCGTGGATAGGTACTCATATATCTAGAGGGAGCTACCCAAGGCACACCATCAGTGCTTGGTGTCAGATATGAGAGGTTATACAGGTTGTTGGGACAACTTGTGATTGGGTTCAAGGGGATCTTGGATTCAGGGTCAATGTTTGTATCAATGGTAGATGGATGTGAGTTTTGTTCCAGTACTGTCAGGAGAGTTACATGGTATGAGATGACACTGATGGAGGAGGAGCATAGGTATCCTGATCATAGTTCAACAATATAGGTAGCATGTTTTTTTAGTTCAGAGGGAGCATCTACAAAGGCAGAGGACATGATTGATCATGGAGGAGATGCTACCAAAAGTACCTTCCTCGTTAAGAGGGAGTGTTGAGTTTTGTAGCTCGGGAGGTCTTTTTCATATGTTTAATGTCTTAGCATGGGGGGGACATAAAATGGTCCCTCGGAATAAACTTTATTTTATAAAGTTTAAGTGACTTTTTAATTTATGAGGGATAAAGTGATTTTTAAGTCATGTCAATGAGAGATTAAAACACAACCATATATATTGAGAGGACTAAGATTTAATCTCAACTATTAGATCTAAAAAAACTTCCTAACTTCCTCATCAAGAGATAAAAAGGAGAACCAGGGAAAATACATTACATTCATTCTAATCATTGATTAAGGAGAGAGAGAAGAGAAGAGAACTGAAGAAATAGAGAGAGAACAAGAAGAAGGGGCGCAAATTCCAATGGCATTTGGTGGCACACAAACCAAGACATTTCCAACATTAAATACAACAATACTATACATCATTTATTACAGGTCGTACAACATTTATTGCATAGGCTGTACACCAGAAATATAGCACATAAATCGAGGCAAAGAAGGGCACACTTTTCGAGGTGTTGATTGTTGTTATAAGTTAGTACAGTTCCATACAAAAAGTATGGCACACTTTTCGAAGAAGAAGAGCACAATTTTTGAGGTAAGTACAATGTATTTATTGCTGGAAAAATATTGCTGTAAACTCTGTGTTTTCTGTGAGTTCATAATACAAATATCTCTCTCTTGCACTGGTTTTCCCTTCAGGGTTTTTCCAAGGCCATTGCTTAGAAATATCCTTGTTCAAATGTGTGTTATTTCTCTATTCCGCTGTGCATTTCTCTTATTAAAACTTAGTGTATTTCTATTCATAAATTTCAGATTTGTGAATTTACTATTTTCGTGAACTAATTTGAGAACGATTTATTGGAACTAGAAATTGTTTTTGGGTTTTAAGGAAATTTAACATGGTATCAAAGCTTAGGTGACGACACATGCATAATAGTCGCTAATTGCTGAGGAGCTGGTGCAATAAGGAATCAGTGGTGGAAGAGAAAAAAAATGTGGCTGGGCGTGTGATGGAGGATGAAAGCTCAGCAAAGTACGTTGGGATTAGCAGTCGTGGGTCACAACAACAAGGTGACGACTTGGTAGCAGCTGTGTGTTGGAGAAGAACTGTGAAGAAATTGATTTCTAAGGTGGAAAACAAGCCGCCGTAGAAAGGACTACGACATGTTGAGAGGGAGCTCCCAGTTGGAGGTCGTGCAGACTGCTGATTGAGAAACCGTCACAACAGTTGAAGCCGCCCGCAGAGAAACGACAAATTGAAGACATGGGTGATGAACGTCAGAAGAAAAAAGGGTGATTGAGGGATGTAGGGGCCGTGGGTAGAGCAGAGGAACACCAACAACAAGGTTGCGAGTGTTAGTGACACCACCGATAGATTTGACAGAGGCCACGAGCCAGCCTAGGACACGTAGATGGTCCAGTAACCACAGAGGTCTGTAGAGCCTCACAACAACGCAGAGGGGCTAGGAAGCTGCGTGCAACAACTAGGAAGGCTAGAAAATGTTTTGAGCATCCCTGGCTAGCGGGAAGAGTGTCCAAAAATTTTCGGGCAATAGGTAGGTGGCGCGAGAATTGTACGGGCAGGGAACAACAAATCTAGGAAACAAGTATCAAGTCCTGGGAAGTGGGTCCCGAGAAGGGAACAACAAATCCAGGCAACAAGTATCAGGTCCCGGGCAGCGGGTCCCAGGGAGGGATTTGGGCAACCAGTGAAATTTTTCGAAGATGGGTCCAAGCGAGATGGCTAAGATAACTTTCGTTTCAAAGGGAACAACTAATCAGGTGGATTAGAGAGAATCCATGGTAGCATATATGATAGTGAATACACAACCACCTTTAGGTGGTGGAAGTATCTTCCTTTCTAAGAGGGAGTGTTGATGTTTGTAGCATCATATAGGTACTTCCATGTTGGCTTGTGTCTAGCATGTAGAAGTTGTCCTAAATGCCTCTCAGAAACTTAGGAGATTCACTTTATGTAAGTGAATGCACTTTTGTAATAAAGTGAGTTGTTTAAGTCCTAATCGTCAGATCTAAAGTGAACGCGTGATTATATCTCAGTCGTCGATCACTTTCAGAGATCTAGGGTTTTGGACTTAGGGTTAACTCAATGTAATAAAAGGCAACCTAAGTGAGAGGAGGAGACACAATGATGGTACACAAAGAGTGAGTGAGAACTCAGGTGTGCTGGGGCATGGGCCGAGGAAAGGCAACAAGGAGATAACAACCATGAGGGATAGGCTATTGCTGCAGTGTATTTCTCAGGAGGGCCATTATACTATGATGTGAGCCCTGATTTTATATAAATAAAATTATTACAGATATGGTTTTCCCGCAAGGGTTTTTCTAGGGGTTATTTACCTAGAAATGTCTTGTGCAATGTGTGATTGGTTTCTGTTTTTATGCTTCCATTGAATTTATTGTTGAGTAACCTAGCTGTGCTTTAATTAAATAAATGTGTTTTATTCAGAATTAACTACCAAGTGCTAGGTTTATAGGAAAATTTCGAGCAACGCTAGAAGAGGGCTTGGGCAGCCCAGAAAGTAGTCAAACAACGCGACCGGGAAACGGGCAGGGGTCCGAGCAATGGGCAACGGATTCCGGGTAGGGATCCAAGCAGTCAGTGGAAGTATTTAGAGACAGGTTTGAGCGAGATGGCATGGATAACTCTCATGTCAGAGGGAGCAACCAATCAGGTGGATTGGAGAGTAGCCATGGTAGCAGATCAGATAACGAAGACAAAGTCACTTCCAAAGAGTGGAAGTACCTTCCTCACTAAGAGGGAGCATTGATGTATTTAACATCAGACAAGTACTTCCACATGGGTTTGTGTCAACACGTGGGAATCATCATTATTACCTCTCAGAACCTTAGGATTCACTTTATTAAGTGATTAATAAAGTGAATGTATTTTTTGTAATTAATGTGAGTTTGATTTAATTAAATGCTAAAGTAATTGGCATTAGTACTTAAATCAAGTCCTAGACGTAAGATATAAAGTGAAGGTGAGATTAGATCTTAGCCTTTGATCACTTTGGAGGAGATCTAGGGTTTTGGACTTAGGGTTAACTCAATGTAATAAAAGACAACCTAAGTGAGAGGAGGGGACACAGTGATGGTACACAAAGAGTGAGTGAGCACTCATGTGTGCAGGGGTAGGGGTCGAGGAAATGATACAAAGGGGGCAACAAGGGAAGTAACAACCAACAATATTGAATGACCGTTCTTGGGTAATAGGCTAGGCTATGTGCTGCAATTGTATTTCCTCAAAAGGGCCATTATCCTAGGATGGAAGCCCTGGTTTTATTTAATAAAATCATTACAGATATGGTTTTCCCACGAGGGTGTTTCCAGGGGTGGTTTACCCAAAAATATCGTGTGCAAATGTGTTTGGTTTCTGTTTTATGCTTCCACGAATGTTTCGTTGATAACATGACTGTGCTGTTAATAATAAATGTGTTTTTCTCAGATTTAATGGTCAGGTGCTAGGTTAAGGGAAAATCAACATGGACTCAAAAAAAAGTAGTGCTACTAGTAACATCACTCTTCGATTCGAGGATCAATTCAGGGTTCTATATGCAATGTCAAGGCTGTGATTTTAAACAAGTCGCAATTTTAACCACCTCAAAAAAAGGGTTCTATTGGTAGCACCACTTTTTGAAACAAGGGTAATAATGCAACCTCTAAAAGAACGAGAACTCTGGAAAGTTCTCATTAAGTTGGTAACTTTGTTGATTTCAAAGATGACCTTGCATGACACCTATTCTTGGTCTACAAATGTTATTGATATTTCCTTTGTATAAATCCATTATCATGTATAAAAGATGGAGATTTAGTGAGAAAGGGATTGGTTATTCACAAGTCATCCCACTTCTTATTCTTTCACTTTTATTATTCACATCCTACTACCTTTCATGCTAGATTGTAGAGTTCATTGGAGACTTGGTATTGGAGCCTTCTGTTGTTAGTCATGTGATTGTATCTATTCTTCACTGGTATGGGAGAGCGATCCAGTATAGTGACTTAACGTCCCCTTAGGATTTGTGGTTTTCTCTAATGCACTAGACCTTGTATTTAGAGATTTGGTAATAAAGACAATAACTTTCTTGGTAGCGAGTTTCACAAGTGTTCACGGATGTTTGTAAGTGGTTTGATAATATAAGATAATATAAGATAAGATAATTATATTAATGTCCAACAAATGACCACAAAGTAGGTCAATGGGGATGCTAAGTACAATGATGTTGATATAAAGGAGCACCAAAATGTCTCCTATATAAAGAACAAGAAAGTAAAGTAAACCCTGAGATCTATGCTAAAGATGGAAAAACCTCGTCTTTGAGTGCAGGAGACCACAATGGGAGGGAGATGTACAAAGGGGAAGGATCTAGGGACTAGATCATGGTCCAATAGATTTATCTCTCCTAACATTCGAGCCCGAATGAATAAATATCAGGATAGAATGGCGTGTCGAGGAAGTGTTGGGGGAAGATTTGGACCTCCCATTGCGTCGTTGTCTAGAAGAGGTAACCCATTGCTAATGTATAGGTGTTCTCATTTTATTGCTGGTAAAGGATCTAGATTGGCAATTTATTTGAGGTCTTTGAGGAGGGAGAAGGTCCCTTAGGTTCACACCAATATGGAGGCAGTGGCAATGCTGCTATCGACCTGTCTCTTGGTGCCCCTAGCTGATGGGAGCATTATAAACAAGGAAGTAATATGTTGAGTGAGATTTGGTCTAGGAGGAGGCTAGAGAATGTGGGATGAAACTTGAGGGCCTCTTGCATGTAAAGGGCTAGACATCTATGGTCTGAGTATCAGAATAAATAGGATAGGGTCTGGGTCCCCTTGAATAAACAATGAAATATCCCATGGATCTCATAGTAAATGGGGCAACATAATATGAAGTGCTCCTTTGTCTCAACCTCCCGAAGATGACACAACTGACAAATCCTCTCTGCCCTTACATTTGGTGGTTTGTCTCAACTCAAAGTCTATATGATCCCACTTGAAATTGGCCTAGGGGGATGCAAATCGAGTGCACCCAATGATGATGTGTGTATGGGGGTTGGATAATGAGTCTGTCCCTCACCTCTAAGAAGTTCTCAACATAGAAGGCCATCTTCGGATGTAACCTGCACTGGGGGTTTGTCTAAGTGACCTGCAAAAACTGCTTGTAAATGTCATCCCAGATGACCATGTTCAACTCCTGCCTAGTATGTAAGAGGTGGCCAGGGACATCCATGGAGTATCTGAATGGAGGAAGTCGATTCATAGAAATACCAACGGACTCCAAAATGTCCGAGATCCCTGAAAACCAACATCTAGTGCAACCATGAGTACTAGATAAGGCAATGGACTCTGGTGAGTGATAGGCCAATGTTGATGTTCATATTGGTCAAGATCCAAACAACAACCTCATGAGGATAAAACCCCCCTACGTTTTTATAGAGGTGGTAGTCCTCTCTGATATGTTGGAAGATTCTTTGTATGGTTTTGCGATGAATGCAAAAGGTGAATGCTAAAGAGAAAACTCCGAAAGATATTCCAAGAAAGATTGTATATACAAATGTACTACCCTTATATACAGTTATACAAATATGCAAATATACATCATATCATTTAAAGAAAGAAAGGATGAAGTGTGTCAACAAAGATTTGTGTCTACAAGTTTTTGGAGTCTCCTTTCAATAGAAATTTTGCCTTTCTTGTAAAATAAAATGAACTTGGAATTTGCTATGACTTTTACAAGATGAAGAAATGGACAGGTCTTCAAAGAAATTTAAATGAGTATTTATTTTGGAACTCAAAAGTGATTTTGATAGGAATACATTTGAAATCACACGCTTTCAACTCAAGTCTGAGAAATCACTAATGTAGTGCCCCGAAATAGTTCTTCGCAGGAGAAATTTATAACAATAACCCAATATGACAAGTTCAATAATGTTTGGAACAAGAGAACTGAAACAACCTCAAAATATTTAAATGATAATCACAAGAACTGAAATAAACCACATCTACTTTTTACAAGTAGAAGTTTCTCTCCTTTGGACCTGAAATATTACAAGATGACTGAAGATTTCTAGAGAAAAAACTGCTCAGACCCAAATCTTCTTGTTTTCCATACATACATGGAAGATTTGATGCAAAGAAATAGAAAGGAAGAAAATGTATGGAGAAAAGCTTTAGCAGGTCAGTCCACCCAATCTTGGAAAGATAGAGCTTTTTTTCCTGTAAACTCTTCACCACTGTAGAAACCTCTGACTGCCAACCTCTTCATGGTGCTTTCTCTTGCCTTTTCAAATTATGCTCTCAATGCTTTTGAAGTAGTTAGGGTTTTGTCTTTCTAGAATTTTCCACACGCTTCTCTTTTGGAGTAAATCACTTTAATTAATACTTTATTGAATTCTCATTAATGACTTTATGTCATTGAAATTTGTGCCTCCAAATGGGACCCATTTCATCTTTAATAAAAGTTATTTAATAAACTTTTATTTCAAAATTTTCAAGTTGACTACCTTTTAAACAATGGACTATGTTTTAATTTTTTGAGAATTATATTTGTCCTTTGATCCATGGAAACCATTCTAGGAGCAATATTCATCATTCCAACTTTCCAATGAGTCCTCTTGAGCGAATTTTGGCGGTCTAAATCTCAAGTTATAGCCTTGGGAAGTTGAAGTTCCAAATAAATTTACTAGCAAACTATGAAAACATAACTGATTGTTCTTTTAATTTATGGGAGAATTATGGCCAAATTCAACACTTGAAACTTGTCCCATTGTCTTCTTCACCGGATTACCTTTACAATGAGGTATGGTTTTCCCAAAACCGACATCTGGATCTCGAGTTATGAGCTTCAGAAGGTTGCTGCTCAACAACCGTCCATTTAATTCGTGGATCAATTATAACCATTGATTAAAATCTGCCCTTTAAAATCCCACATGAATTGTGGTGATGAGGAGTTTAATGTTTATAATGAAAAATCTTCCATAGTCTTCATGTTGAATAAAGGAGACTATGTAAACCTTGGAGTATCTATCGTTCCTTAGGAAATTTCATAAATTAATAAAATTTTGGTTACCCAGTCACTGCCAATTCATTGCCTAGTAATCGCCCAATAAGTGCCCAATCATAGCCCATGTGTCGTGATGTGATTGGTCGTCACATGTCATAATATCATTGGTTTCCATGTGTCACAAGATCATTGGTTTCCACGTCTCAATTAGATAAGGTGGATAGGGTGCCATGTGTTTCAATGTGATAGGAGGAATAAAACTTAGGAAAAAGGTTAAGTTTAGGGAGTATGGGAGATGGGTGAGAGGAGAGGGGAGGTAAGGCAGGTCGAGAGTGAGAATATGCGGGAGTGAGAGCATGCATGAACTGTAAACGAGAGTCTTATAGTCTCACCATTTCACCAACATGGACATCTCTGCGAAAACTATGATCTTTGCTCCCTTTAGATAACTGGAAGAGACTCGACCACCCAATCCACAGGTCGAGTCGACGCAAAGAACAATAAAGTCGACTTCTTGGAAGTCGATATGGGGAAATGAGTTAGAAGAAATTCAAGTTGTCCAAATTGAGTCGGATGAAAGTCGAGTCATCTAAGTCGAGTCAGATGAATGTTGGGTTGACCAAGTCGAGTCGGATGAAACTCGGGTCAACCAAGGGAGCCAAATCGACCAAAGGAGAACCCCATCGAACCATGGATTGATCTAGTCGACTAGGAGTTGTTGTCGGTCAAATAAGGAAGGGGAATTCGACCCTAGAGAAATTCCAGTCGAAGTGGGTCGACTCGTGGTGAAAGAAAATAAATAAAAGGTGGATTCGACGACCAAACTTGAAGGGGAAACTTGGGAAAGTCGAATTTAACAACCAACAACTGATGATAAAGTATGAAGGGCGAGTTTGATAACCTGCAATGTGTAAAAACGTTTGGAGGACGGATTCGATAATCAACTATGCAGAAAAACGTTTTGGGGGAGTTTTTGGTAACCCACAACACATAAAAATACCCAAGGGTAATTTTGGTAATCCCATGTCAACTAAAAACGTCTTGAAGTTGAATTGGGAATTCGACGATAGAGGAAAACATATGGAGGCGAAATTGATAGCTGATTGAATTGCCAAAATGACTATATAATTCGTGGGTAACTAATAAACGCTCCGACAACCTCAAGCTTCTATATATATGTCGTCTATGATTTATGGGCAAAAGAAAATACCCAACAAAGTCAAGAATGTGCCCAACGACTCTAAAAACGAAATTAGAAACCTCCAAGCAAATAACAACGGCTCCAGAAGGACGACCATCAATGTATGGGTGAAATTAAAGAGTCATTAGTCTCGTTTACTGACCCACAAAGACCATAGTATTATAAAACGAGCTTAAACCAAACAACACAAAGTTCTTGTTGTTGAAACCATATACATAAAACCATTAACTTACAATGCACACCATTTACCATTCATAAACAAATACAACCACAACAATCATCACACATAAACTCATAATTTACCTTGGAAACCCAAATGTTCCAAGAAGATCTTAGTTCCAAGAAGGTGTAGTTCCAAGAGAAAAATCAGCTGTGTTGCATATTGAAGAAGTGGTCTTTTATGGAAGATCAGGTAGTTGGACAAAATGTGGATATCTTGAGCATACAAACTCAGATTTTGAATCAATAAAATGCATGACGAAGCTGAGACTGAGGGTTACGCCATAGGCTTATGATCATTAAAAATTTCCTTCTTCTGTGATCAATTTTTTTTATTATTATTCCAAAGAGCGAAAAATTGAGGTGGCCAATTTTTTTTATCAACAACTAGGTAAGGGTACCGGTCGCAAACTGTCGCTAAGTCAACATAACTCCAAATGTAGTGCAACAGTGAAACAAGGAGGAAAATGGTCTAAAGCCAGAAGGGTCGAGCCCCATACTCTACAAGAATTAAGGGCCTAGAGATAATCAACAATGGACTTGAACCGAAGGAAAAGAGTGGAGTTAGAATCAAGCCAAGCCTCATCGAGGACCACACCAGGGAGGTGGAGGGTATCCTAAAGAAACATGTCTCAACCTCCTTGGGGTTCGGGGATGGATGAGGTAAAGGGAGACCCCTCTTTAAGGTTCAACTCCTTTTCATGTCTAGTTTGCTCCTCAATGAGCTTAGTTTGTATCACTTCTGCAATTGATTGAATTTATGAATTTATTGACCTTGACTACATCCATTAGATTCAAGGCACTGGTCACTTCTTTACATTTGAATTTCCAATCTTGAGTTTTACTTATAGGGATTTCCCCTTGGGGCTAGAAAACACTAGCTTGTAGTGAGAGAGATTGTGTGAAGTGGCATTGACACTTTCCCTATATGTTTCATCATAGTTGCATATGTACCACTCCCATGAATTGTGGAACCTGTACCCAACGTTTCCACACTCCAAAGAACTTGAGAGTTGGTACAAAATGCTCTATTTTTATTGGGAACTTCTTTGGGAGCTTAGGATATTTTCGAGATCTTTTTTGGGGACTTGCTTTGGTTGTTCTCCCTTTTTGGGAGCTTGTAGATGCTCCTTGTCTATTTAGGAGCTTCTAGAAGCTCCTTGATATGCATGGAGCTTCTTCAAGATCTTGACCATGTGAGGCCCAAAATCATAAGAAATGTGCCAAAAGTCAATTGAATGATCGTTGTTTCTCGTGCTAAGAAATCATGAACAATAAAAAAAATTAATTGAATCTATCAATCATGTCATTTTAAAAGTTTCAAGGTTATATAAATTAAGAAGGCTCACGTCTCTTAGCTCTTTAGATCTATTCACACCCAAAATCATTCGAAAATTTTTGAAGTATAAAATAGGTTTCCTAAGAAATCTCATACTCTCCCTGCAACAAAAACAAAACATCGAAAAAATCAGAATTTGTTCTGCTTTCCTTACGCGAGCTCCACTGGTGCTCTTCGACAATATTTTTAACAAATCTCTTAATCCGCGACGCAAGCCTGACACAATGAGCATGAATTCGAAGAGGGTCAAGAAACCACATCCATGGGAGATGGTTCTCCTAGTTAAATTCTCCAAAGAGTTGAAACCCCTCATTGACCATTACCCACAAGTTTTTGACTTCTTCACTCTCAAAACTCATATCTCACCTCCTTCCAAAGACACTTCCCATGATATTGTTCAGAGCGACGTCTTGCAGGTGCCCTTGAAGCCTAACAACCCCGTTAGACTAATACTCATTTTGGATATCAACAAGCATTCCAATCGTGTCATCTTGGCGTCCAGCTTCATGCGCAACGATTTTGTAGGGAGCAAAGAGATGAGCAGAGGAAACTCTCCTTAACAACCTCCAGTAGTCTCCATTAGGGACAAAACCAATAGCTCTCCCAAACAACAATTGCAGTGCTGATTGCTTTAAGGGCCTGTTACCGAAATGAGGGGAGCTCAACCACTCTCTATCCAACTCGGGATTCGACGTAATAACATCAGTTGTAAAGCCCAAGCTAAACGACATAAGCTTCTTGGCAATTAACTCGTAATGCCTCGGACGCCCATCAAAGATTTTATAATACAAAGGATACCAGTTAATTGATACTGCATCAGGTCTGGTACACAAAGGTAAGACGTGGCATTTTTTGACTTAAACATGTGCCTTGCTTTGATATTAAACATGCGCAAGGGGTCTCTGCACAAATATTATGTCGATTAGAGTTATAAGGTTCTAACTCTATCTATTTCGTTTAAGGACATGATATTAAAAAAAGGGGGTGTTAAGTTATTCATAGTATGCACATATATTGTCTTGAAAGCATGGCCTCATATCAACATATAATGCGTTTGCATATAAGTTTGGATGGAATCGACATATGATAGGGTTATTGTTGATTATGATTTGACTGTCACATGTTCAAAGTCACTGACATTTAGTTGGCACATTGAATATGGTATACATTTGAAACTCCAATGCATATGTATTATTTTGCATGATGGATGTTGAAAATCCGACTTCGCACTACGTGGCTTCACTACTTAACGTAAGGTGATGAGTTATGGTCGTAAGCTGGCAAAGTTATGGTGTTGGAAGCGACGTGAAATTAATGCAAATTAATACAATCCCCGTGGGGTTTTCTCTCGAGGATTACCACCTTTTCTTGCTTGTTTGGTTTTGTGAAACTTTCTGGAGCTGGTGATTGAGGGTTTGCGCTCGAAAGTTTGGTTGGTGGTTGAATAACAATTATGGGCAACTCATTCCTGGTTATTTAAGTGTTTTTTGAACAGGTATGGACGTTTGGACTCTTCTTGCATCAAAATGAAACTACTATGCTCTGATAATTTTGAAAAATTGGCTTTGTTTGGTTGCATCTTGTTAAATTTAGAGCTTCTATTAAGTTCTTTTCAATTTACTAGATGATAATAGCATAAGCACGATCACTGAAAGATACAAAATCACAAGGTACACAACATTTATCCTGGGAAACCCTCATGGGGGAGAAAACCCAGCAAAAACTTCCTTAATATAGATTGTCAATACAATGCCAAGATAATAAACCAAACACTAGAGAATATC
>JASDQU010371722.1:81907-97035 GCA_032191745.1 Picea mariana
AGGGCCATGCTCAGGTCAATCCTACTCTCGGTACTCCATGTCTAGGACCTGTGGGCCTTGAGACATGATCTCCTAGTTATCCCTAGAAATCGGGGATAACAGGCATGAAACTTGAGGGCCTCTTGCATGTAAAGGGATAGACATCTATGGTCTGAGTATCAGAATAAATATGATAGCGTCTGGATCCCATTGAATAAACAATGAAATCTCCCATGGATCTCATAGTAAATGGGGCAACATAATATGAAGTGCTCCTTTGTCTCAACCTCCCGAAGATGACACAACTGACAAATCCTCTCTGCCCTTACATTTGGTGGTTTGTCTCAACTTAAAGTCTATATGATCCCACTCGAAATTGGCCGAGGGGGATACAAATCGAGTGCGCCCAATGATGATATGTGTATGGGGGTTGGATAATGAGTCTATCCCTCACCTCTAAGAAGTTCTCAACATAGAAGGCCATCTTCGGACGTAACCTGCACTGGGGGTTTGTCCAAGTGACCTGCACAAAATGCTTGTAAATGTCATCCCAAATGATCATGTTCAACTCCTGCCTAGTATGTAAGAGGTGGCCAGGCACATCCATGGAGTATCTGAATGGAGGAAGCCGATTCATCGAAATACCAACGGACTCCAAAACGTCTGAGACCCTTGAAAACCAACATCTTGTGCAACTATGAGTACTAGATAAGGCAATGGACTCTGGTGAGTGATAGGCCAATGTTGATGTTCATATTGGTCAAGATCCAAACAACAACCTCATGAGGATAAAACCCCCCTACGTTTTATAAAGGTGGTACTCCTCTCTGATATGTTGGAAGATTCTTTGTATGGTTTTGCCATGAATGCAAAGGGTGAATGCTAAAGAGAAAACTTCGAAAGATATTCCAAGAAAGATTGTATATACAAATGTACTACCCTTATATACAGTTATACAAATATGAAAATATACATCATATCATTTAAACAAAGAAAGGATGAAGTGTGTCAGCAAAGATTTGTGTCTACAAGTTTTTGGAGTCTCCTTTCAATAGACATTCTGCCTTTCTTGTAAAATAAAATGAACTTGGAATTTGCTATGACTTTTACAAGATGAAAAAATGGGCAAGTCTTCAAAGAACTTTAAATGAGTATTTATTTTGGAACTCAAAAACGATTTTGATAGGGATACATTTGAAATCACATGCTTTCAACTCAAGTCTGAGAAATCACTAATGTAGTGCCCCGAAATAGTTCTTCACAGGAGAAATTTATAACAATAACCCAATATGACAAGTTCAATAATGTTTGGAACAAGAGAACTGAAACAACCTCAAAATATTTCAATGATAATCACAAGAACTGAAATAAACCACATCTACTTTTTACAAGTAGAGGTTTCGCTCCTTTGGACTTGAAATATTACAAGATGACTGAAGATTTCTAGAGAAAAAACCGCTCATACCCAAATCTTCTTGTTTTCCATACATACATGGAAGATTTGATGCAAAGAAATAGAAAGGAAGAAAATGTATGGAGAAAAGATTTAGCAGGTCAGTCCACCCAATCTTGGAAAGATAGAGCTTTTTTTCCTTCAAACTCTACACCACTGTAGAAATCTCTGACTGCCAACCTCTTCATGGTGCTTTCTCTTGCCTTTTCAAAATCTGCTCTCAATGCTTTTGAAGTAGTTAGGGTTTTGTCTTTCTAGAATTTTCCACACACTTCTCTTTTGGAGTAAATCACTTTATTGAATTCTCATTAATGATTTTATGTCATTGAAATTTGTGCCTCCAAATGGGACCCATTTCATCTTTAATAAAAGTTATTTAATAAACTTTTATTTCAAAATTTTCAAGTTGACTACCTTTTAAAAAATGGACTATGTTTTAATTTTTTGAGAATTATATTTGTCCTCTGAGCCATGGAAACCATTCTAGGAGCAATCTTCATCATTCCAACTTTCCAACGAGTCCTCTTGAGCGAATTTTGGTGGTCTGAATCTCAAGTTATAGCCTTGGGAGGTCGAAGTTCCAAAGAAATTTACCAACACACTATGAAAACATAACTGACTGTTCTTTTAATTTATGGGAGAATTATGGCCAAATTCAACACTTGAAACTTGTCCCATTGTCTTCTTCACCGGATTACCTTTACAATGAGGTATGGTTTCCCCAAAACCGACATCTGGATCTCGAGTTACGAGCTTCAGAAGGTTGCTGCTCAACAACTGTCCATTTAATTCGTGGATCAATTCTAACCATTGATTAAATTCTTCCCTTTAAAATCCCACATGAATTGTGGTGATGAGGAGTTTAATGTTTATAATGAAAAATCTTCCATAGTCTTCATGTGGAATAAAGGAGACTATGTAAACCTTGGAGTATCTATTGTTCCTTAGGAAATTTCATAAATTAATAAAATTTTGGTTACCCAGTCACTGCCAATTCATTGCCTAGTCATCGCCCAATAAGCGCCCAATCATAGCCCATGTGTCATGATGTGATTAGTCGTCACATGTCATAATATCATTGGTTTCCATGTGTCTCAATTAGATAAGGTGGATAGGGTGCCATGTGTTTCAATGTGATAGGAGGAATAAAACTTAGGAAAAAGGTTAAGTTTAGGGAGTATGGGAGATGGGTGAGAGGAGAGGGGAGGTAAGGCAGGTCGAGAGTGAGAAGATGCAGGAGTGAGAGCATGCGTGAACTGTAAACGAGAGGCTTATAGTCTCACCATTTCACCAACATGGACATCTCTGCAAAAACTATGATCTTTGCTCCCTTTAGATAATTGGAAGAGACTTGACCACCCAACCCACAGGCCAAGTCGACGCAAAGAACAATAAAGTCGACTTTTTGGAAGTTGATATGGGGAAATGAGTTAGAAGAAATTCAAGTTGTCCAAGTTGAGTTGGATGAAAGTTGGGTCATCTAAGTCGAGTCAAATGAATGTTGGGTTGACCAAGTCGAATCGGATGAAACTCGGGTCAACCAAGGGAGCCAAATCGACCAAAGGAGAACCCCATCGAACCATGGCTTGATCTAGTCGACTAGGAGTTGTTGTCAGTCAAATAAGGAAGGGGAATTCGACCCTAGAGAAATTCCAGTCGAAGTGGGTCGACTCGTGGTGAAAGAAAATAAATAAAAGGTGGATTCGACGACCAAACGTGAAGGGGAAACTTGGGAAAGTCGAATTTAACAACCAACAACTGATGATAAAGTATGAAGGGCAAGTTTGATAACCCACAGTGTGTAAAAACGTTTGGGGTACAGATTCGATAATCAACTATGCATAAAAACGTTTTGGGGACGTTTTCGGTAACCCACAACACATAAAAACACCCAAGGGTAATTTTGGTAATCCCACGTCAACTAAAAACGTCTTGAAGTTGAATTGGGAATTCGACGATAGAGGAAAACATATGGAGGCGAAATTGATAGCTTACTGAATTGCAGAAATGACTATATAGTTCGTGGGTAACTAATAAACGCCCTGACAACCTCAAGCTTCTATATATATGTCGTCTATGATTTATGGGCAAAAGAAAATACCTAACAAAGTCAAGAATGTGCCCAACGACTCTAAAAACGAAATTAGAAACCCCCAAGCAAATAACAATGGCTCCAGAAGGATGACCATCAATGTATGGGTGACATTAAAGAGTCATTAGTCTCGTTTACTGATCCACAAAGACCATAGTATTATAAAACGAGCTTAAACCAAACAACACAAAGTTCTTGTTGCTGAAACCATATACATAAAACCATTAACTTACAATGCATACCATTTACCATTCATAAAAAAATACAACCACAACAATCATCACACATAAACTCATAATTTACCTTGGAAACCCAAACGTTCCAAGAAGATCTTAGTTCCAAGAAGGTGTAGTTCCAAGAAAATCTTAGTTCCAAGAGAAAAATCCGCTGTGTTGCATATTGAAGAAGTGGTCTTTTATGGAAGATCAGGTAGTTGGACAAAACGTGGATATCGTGAGCATACAAACTCAGATTTTGAATCCATAAAATTCATGACGAAGCTGAGACTAAGGGTTACGCCATAGGCTTATGATCATTAAAAATTTCCTTCTTCTGTGATCATTTTTTTTTATTATTATTCCAAAGAGCGAAAAATTGAGGTGGCCAATTTTTTTCATCAACAACTAGGTAAGGGTACCGGTCGCAAACCGTCGCTAAGTCAACATAACTCCAAATGTAGTGCAACAGTGAAATAAGGAGGAAAATGGTCTAAATCCAGAAGGGTCGAGCCCCATACTCTACAAGAATTAAGGGCCTAGAGCTAATCAACAATGGATTTGACCCAAAGGAAAAGAGTGGAGTTAGAATCAAGCCAAGCCTCATCGAGGACCACACTAGGGAGGTGGAGGGTATCCTAAAGAAACATGGCTCGACCTCCTTGGGGTTCGGGGATGGATGAGGTAAAGGGAGACCCCTCTTTAAGGTTCAACTCCCTTTCATGTCTAGTTCGCTCCTCAATGAGCTTAGTTTGTATCACTTCTTCAATTGATTGGCTTTATGAATTTATTGACCTTGACTACATCCATTAGATTCAAGGCACTGGTCACTTCTTTACATTTGAATTTCCAATCTTGAGTTTTACTTTTAGGGATTTCCCCTTGGGGATAGAAAACACTAGCTTGTAGTGAGAGCGATTGTGTGAAGTGGCGTTGACACTTTCTCTATATGTTTCATCATAGTTTCATATGTACCACTCCCGTGAATTGTGGAACCCGTACCCAACGTTTCCACACTCCAAAGAACTTGAGAGTTGGTACAAAATGCTCTATTTTTATTGGGAACTTCTTTGGGAGCTTAGGATATTTTCGAGATCTTTTTTGGGGACTTTCTTTGGTTGTTCCCCCTTTTTGGGAGCTTGTAGATGCTCCTTGTCTATATAGGAGCTTCCAGAAGCTCCTTGACATGCATGGAGCTTCTTCAAGATCTTGACCATGTGAGGCCCAAAATCATAAGAAATGTGCCAAAAGTCAATTGAATGATCGTTGTTTCTCGTGCTAAGAAATCATGAACAATAAAAAAATTAATTGAATCTATCAATCATGCCATTTTAAAAGTTTCAAGGTTATATAAATTAAGAAGGCTCACGCCTCTTAGCTCTTTAGATCTATTCACATCCAAAATCATTCAAAGAATTTTGAAGTATAAAATAGGCCTCCTAAAAAATCTAATAAAAAATTATGAGTTAGTTATTTTGTGAGGAAGGTATATTTATAACTCACTTCTTACACTACAATCTAATGGTTAAGTTAAATTAAAAAGATGTCTAGAAATAAAATTAAAAAAAAAAAAACCTTTATTGATATAACCAGAAATAAAATCATGAACTACTTTTAATAAGAAATGTATTACTCAAAGATATATGAATTACTTTTAATAAGAAGAAATGTAGTACTCAAAGTAATTATCATATAATTATGTCTGAGACATGTATATGGAGACAACTTTTGCCCAAAACTTGTCAATCGGTCAAAACCTGAAAACCAATACCACCTACTACGTCACCTATCTGCCTCTCCCTTACCTCCTTTGTTGTCTGTCCAGATTCGACCTCTCGTGTCGTTGGCTTGAGTGGTTTTGTTGGCAAATTCAATGACCAACACCGAAAGGTGCAAGTCTCAAATCGTTCCCCATTACATCCACGGGTTTCCCCACCCTTCGCCTCGATGAACCTCTCCGGACGAAACACATTCGACAATTCCCAAATATGAGAATTGTGAGTAAGCGACCACATATTCACCATGGTGGTCGTTCCGACTAGAACACAGAGTCTAAATGCTATGTCCACATCCTCGGTTGACAAATAGGCCCATGGCAAGAGGGGACTATGCATATGCATTCATAAAGTCTCTTTCACCACCGCTTGAACATACAACAACTCTGGAATATTCTCGTCCCTCACGCTTCGTTCACGCCTGACTACTTGGTCCAACTCTCCTTAGGCTCTCTTATGAGCTTCATGATTCAACACCAACTCCGCCATGCTCCACTTTGTCATCAAATCCGTCGTGTCGGTACCATGAAAAATCATGTCCTGCCAAACTAAATTCATATAAGTTTGGATGGAATCGACATATGATAGGGTTATTGTTGATTATGATTTGACTGTAACATGTTCAATGTTCAAAGGCACTTGACATTTAGTTGGCACATTGAATATGGTATAAATTTGAAACTCCAATGCATATGTATTATTGTGCATGATGGATGTTGAAAATCCGACTTCGCACTACGTGGCTTCACTAAATGTAAGGTGATGAGTTATGGTCGTAAGCTGGTAGAGTTATGGTGTTGGAAGCGACGTGAAATTAATGCAAATTAATACAATCCCTGTGGGGTTTTCTCTCGAGGATTACCACCTTTTCTTGCTTGTTTGGTTTTGTGAAACTCTCTGGAGCTGGTGATTGAGGGTTTGCGCTCGAAAGTTTGGTTGGTGGTTGAATAACAATTATGGGCAACTCATTCCTGGTTATTTAAGTGTTTTTTGAACAGGTATGGACGTTTGGACTCTTCTTGCATCAAAATGAAACTACTATGCTCTGATAATTTTGAAAATTGGCTTTGTTTGGTTGCATCTTGTTAAATTTAGAGCTTCTATTAAGTTCTTTTCAATTTACTAGATGATAATAGCATAAGCATGATCACTGAAAGATACAAAATCACAAGGTACACAACATTTATCCTGGGAAACCCTCATGGGGGAGAAAACCCAACAAAAACTTCCTTAATATAGATTGCCAATACAATGCCAAGATAATAAACCAAACACTAGAGAATATCCAAGACTGAGCAATGCGCCTCTCTCTTCCTTCTTCCGGAAACTGGCAACTACATCTTCCTTCAAACTTGCACACTAGATGAGTGATTTGAGTGAGTGAGCAAATGAGGCACCTTCCACTCTTATTTATACTGGCTGGCAGGTGCTAGGGTGGTGTCTCTTCATCAAGCAGGGCAGACTTCTTCTTTAGTGGATAAAACCACTTTAATTAGGCCTGGCGGGCGACTTCTTAATTAGCAACATATAATTAGGGTTTGACCAATCCACAAAAGGGGATTGATCTATAAGATAATAGTTCAATAATAAGTAGAATATTCTTTGCAGTTACAATATTTCAACACTCCCCCTTAACAAGAAGGGTATTCTATAGCATCATCAGGAGAGAGAGAGAGGGAAACAACATCAATAACATCTGGAACACTGATTGACATATCTATAAATCATCAGAAGTTTTTCTCATCATCAATAACATCATCATTCACAACATGGAGCTGGAGTATCATCATCGTCGTTCACAACATGGAGCTGGAACAACATCATTATCATCGTTCACAGCATGAAGCTGGAACTTGAAACATCAACATCAGTTAGCATAAATGCAATAACAACAACATCAACAACAGGAGGATGGAGCAACAACATCATCACAACACGAGGCTGGAGCAACAACATCATCATAGCATGAGGCTGGAGTAACAACATCATCATCATCATGGGGCAACATAATGAGGCAAGTGTATCAACAAAATTTTGTGGTACTTTGACAGTCCCTAGGGATCTTCCCAAGAATCATAAGATTCCCTAGGATATAAAATCCCAACGGAGCTAGCACGTGGCACTTTGACAAACCATCCTTATCGGACCTTCAAGATTTTCCCAGGAATCATAAGATTCCCTAGGATTATAAAAATCCTAACGGAGCTACCACTCACAACTAGCATATACATGCACAGGTACTCTGATATACCGTCCTTACCGGACCTTCAGGATCTATCCAGGGATGATCAATCCCCTAGGATATAAAATACTAACTGAGCTACCCGTTGTTGGTCAGGATACCATACTATACCAAGTTTGTCTCGAAAGTGCTCAAACTTTACATGAGACAGAGGCTTGGTAAACACATCTGCAACCTGTTAATCTGTGCCAACATATTGGAGCTTTATAGATCCCCTCTGCACCATATCACGAATGTAGTGATACCAAATTTCTATGTGCTTTGACTTGTCATGGAACATAGGGTTCTCTGTCATCTTTATGCAACTCTGGTTATCACATAGAATCATAGTTGCTTCCATATCCAGATCAAATAGACCTGTCAACAACTTTTGAATCCATATGGCTTCACAACTGGCAGAACATGCAACAATGTATTCTAATTCTACCGTGTTGAGAGCAATACTGGATTGCTTCATACTCTACCATGAATTCATGGCTAATCCCAGACTGAAACAACATCCTGAAGTGCTCTTTTTGTTAGAAACACTTCCAGCCCAATCTGAATCGGTATAACCAATCAGTCTAAAGTTATGATCTCCATTATAACAGAGACCAAAGTCCAACGTACCCTTAAGGTATCTCATCACATGTTTTGCAGCAACAAGGTGAACACGTCTGGGATCTACTAGATACTGACTCAAGGTGTTCACAACAAAACATATATCTGGCCTCGTATTCGTTAGATACATCAATGATCCAATGATCTGTCTGTACAACGTAGCATCAACCAATTCTGATGAAGTATCAACCAGGAGCTTCAACTTTGTTTCCATGGGTGTGTTCATGGATTTACACTCCAACATATCGAACCTCTTCAGTATTTCAACTGCATACCTCCCTTGGTTAAGGAAGATATTCTCTGGGCTCTGCAAAACCTTAAGACCTAAGAAATAGTGCATTAGGCCTAGGTCTTTCATCTCAAATTCTGCAGTGAGCTTCTTCTTACAATCAATGATGAGATTTTCTTCTCCAGTTAAGAATAAGTCATCCACATACAACAACAATATAATTGGCTCATCATTCATAACCTTTAAGTAAAGGTTAGAATTAGTTTCAGTCTTGGTAAAGCCTAAGCTCGTCAGGAAACTGTCAATTCTTCAATACCAAGCTCTAGGAGCTTGCTTCAATCCGTATAGAGCCTTCTTCAACCTGCATACATGTGTCTTACTGTCTTCAACTTCAAACCCTTGAGGTTGTTCTATATACACTTCTTCGATAACACCATTTAGGAAGGTTGTTTTCACATCCATCTGGTGTAACTTCCACTTCATCTTAGCTGCAAGAGATATGATGGTTCTGATAGAAGTGTATCTGGCTACAAGAGAAAACGTCTCTTCATAATCAATGCCTTCCTTTTGAGAAAATCCACGAGCTACAAACCTTGCTTTATGTTTTTCAATAATTCCATCAACAACATGTTTTATCTTGTATAACCATTTGGAAGATACCACATCTTTGTTCTTCGGTCTGGGAACTATTTCCCATACACCATTCTTTATAATTGATTGGTATTCTTTTGTCATGACATCTTCTGATTCAAAGCAAGTAGGCTCCTTCTCTATGAGATCTCACATCAAAGCCATATAACTAGAGAATGTCTTAGGTTTCTTGACTTGTCTCATGGTTCCTTCTGGGGCACTGTTACACTATTTTGGTCACATTGATGATGACTCTGCAAGCATGTGTTTAGGTTCTCAAAACAATATTTTACATGAGGAAAATGACTGAGTTCTTCCCCTACAAGGCAAGTTTTTATAATGACGTCGCAGGCTGACAGTGGTACACAGTGCAAAAATCCTCGATTTCCGCAGGCTGCTCTATGCCTGGCTCGCGAGGTTTCCGCAGGATGCTATATAGGAAAAGTGCAGCGGCGTTTGAAGCTTAGGAAAGGAAGAAGTTCACGAAGTTTCTAGAAGGAGAATCTTTTAGAATGTGAGGTAGCGTCCGTATGGTTGTGATCCTACTGGCTTCTCTGATTTGGTGGGATCATCCTCATCCTTATAACCACTTCACCTCCTCCTATATAATAATAGGTTTCTCATGGAAAAGGTTAAGCAAGATTGAGAAAAGAATTGCTGGAAGAATAGGCTGAAGACTGTGTGAAGGATCCTGTTACAATTGATGCTTGAGGCCTCAATTTTTCCATTAAGCTTTTATGGACTATCTTCATACAAATTCGGAGCAAGTGTATGTGTGTGTCAGAACAAAGGACCATCGAATGGGAACATGCGACATCAAGGCAATTTGGTTGTATCTTCCACTTTTACTTAATATGATATGGTGACATCTTTATTTCCCATAAAATCATTAGTGTTTTATTACATGACTCCTTGATCACATGTTTAGGTTTTCATTGAATCTACAATTGTTGCTTTCACTTTGGTTGGTTTGTGTCATTGCAGATCTGATCTCACAAGAGCACTGAAGCGAAGCAGGAACAACAAAGATATAAGGAAGCGATAGCTAAAGGTATGTCATCTATTCTTTCTTTGGTAGTAAATTGAAGGATAGCAACTTAGGGAAAGCTTCATGTCTTGTCTTGTTTTGTTCTAGATCCAAGTGGATTTAGGGAGATTAGTTTATGTCTGCATTCACCGATTTATCCAATAACATAATTGGCTCTCATGCCCTGGATTTTAAATTTTGTTAACAATCCACACTGTCGAAGGGTATTGATGGTGTCTGGATCATTCAAGGCCATGAAGTCATCATCCTCGTGTTCTCGTTCTCTCCAATCCAACATGTTGGCAATCAAATACCTGCATGGAGACGAGGAAAGGAAATTGGCATCTTCAATCGTTGATTTTGAAATTATTTTTTGGGAAAACACATGTATAATTTTTTGGGTTTTCGGCCGTCACAGACGAGTTTTTAGTACAGTGCTGGGTTTCCACAGGTGAGCCATAGGGCACCTACGGAAATCATTGATTTCCACAGGTCCCGATACTAGTCACCCGCGGCGGCCAAAAACTCGTCCAAAAACTACCTTTAAACCAAAATAAATGAATTTCAATCCATTGAAAAAGAAGAGGATGACGAGCTTACCGTGTTGACAGAGGTTGTTTGTTGAATGATCGTCTGTGCTTTTTGCAATCGACCACCGAAATATGAGGTTAAAACAGGGTTTCTAGACAAGTTTTGAATGGAATGCAAATGAAATAGCAATAAGAGGTTTTACCTCCTTTTATTTCACTTTTTGGTTTTTCTTATAATATTTTATATTATTTTAATGCATTTTATCATAACCTAATGGTCTAATGGTCGTCGGACTCTGTTGTTTCTCGTAATGGAAGGACTAAGGCCCTGAACAATGCCATATGGATGATTTTTCTTGATTCACTTTTCTGTTTGTTACATATACCAGTACTTTTTAGGGTTTTTCAAAAAAACCTCGAGCCTAGTCTTTGTTCGTTCTCGTGCTCAAAAATCAATGAGAACACAACTAAGTATACTTTTGTCATTTTTTTGTACTCGTCATGGAAATACGAAAAACGAAACCTATGGAGTATCCTTTAAGCTCTTTTCACACTCCATAAAAACGAAAATATTGCCGAGCGGCCTTGTTCTTTTCATGCTCGTAAAAGTATTTGAAGAAAACATTCGATGGGCGATAATTTATCACTTTTTCAGTCTCATCGAATTATTTTACGAAAAAGGAACTGAGAGAGTTATCTTTAAAGGGTTTTTCAGACTCTATAAGCATGAAAAACCCCTGAGTTTTCTATCTTTGGACTCATTAAATAAACATCGAAAGACCCACATGGGACCGAACCACTCCTTCTTAGGGTTCGTTAAACATACTCTGAGGGACTCGTCCGAAGGATGAGTTTATATCAACAAGCATATGTTATCCTCCTCAAGCTTGCGTAAAAATAAATAGCTACTCGCCAGAAATGGTGGGGGGGAATTTGGTAAAGAAATGTGTCTCTGTATCCGTGTTAGTGGCAGTACTAGTCGCTCTTGAACATGACACCCCCCTTCATCATTTGAATCCGGGTTGGGAAATCCATTTGTCTCTCATCTGACCTTCTGCAAGTCCATATCTTGGGTCGTCTTTGAGTCAATGTTGCAAAGACCATTGTCATGTCATTCATATGTTCAAGAGAAGTCCAAACAAGCCCCTCTTTTGAGTAGGCCATCTGTGATTATCAATTCCTACCATTTCGGCCTTCCCTGTGTCAGTTTCAAATCATTTTCATACTTTGATCTACCATAAATCTGTTACTTATTTCGTGTCATTGATGGGGGATTCATCAAGGCCCTCCTATGACGAGATTTTCCTGTCGACTTCAAATCATCACCCAGGAACAAGACTTAGAAATCATTTTAGTACCTTAGAGCATGCATTCCTCAATGGCAGGTCTCTTCGCTTTCGACAGTGGATTCACATCATTGGTCCCTGATCGGAAGATTCCCTTGAGTGTTCGACTTCAACTCATTTATTCGCATTCGTTGGATTGTACTAAGGTACCTTGGGAGTCATTGACATCAATGGTGATTTCCCTCGCACTTGTTAACGGTTTTTCATCAATGATCGGTAATCAAGTGGTTTCTACCATGTTCAACTTCAACACATGTAATCGCATGGTTAGATTCGTACTTACGGACGATGGGATTGAAGATCCTGGATCTCATCATCTTGGTCCAGGTTGCGATGGAGTATTTTCGATTTGTATTGACACATAGATCCACTTTGTATGTCTCATGGCTATGTCCTGATTTCAAGTTTGTGAACACATAGATCCACAATGTATTCTTGGTGGCTATGTATCATCTTGATGACATGGATCCACAGTGTATAATTGGTGGCCATGATTGAAATTTATGATTCAAATCATTTGTAGTCTGAGCATGGGAATGCTTACCTCATAAATGGTATCATATTGTACAGATGCTTGATTGTTTGCAGGTTCCCGATTGGTGCGCTCCTTGTTCCTGACACACATACACATTTTACAAAGTATTTCGGCTGTCACGAGTTCTAGCCTCATACTTTGGGAGGAATTTCATTACACATTATTTTGGTTACACTGATGATGACTATGCAAGCATGTGTTCAGGCTCTCAAAAAAATCTTTTACATGAGGAAAATGACTGAGTTCTTCCCCTACAAGGCAAGTTTTTAGAATGACGCCGTAGGATGACAGTGGTACACAGTGCGAAAATCCTTGATTTCTGCAGGCTGCTCTATGCCTGGCTCGCGGGGTTTCCTCAGGCTGCTATATAGGCAGGGTGCGGCGGCATTTGAAGCTTAGGAAAGGAAGAAGTTCACAAAGTTTATAGAAGGAGAATTTTCTAGAATGTGAGGTGGCGTCCGTATGGTTCTGATCCTACTGGCTTCTTTGATTTGGTGGCATCATCCTCATCCTTTTAACCACTTCACCTCCTCCTATATAATAACATGTTTCTCATGGAAAAGGTTAAGCAAGATTGAGCAAAGAATTATTGGAAGAATAGGCTGAAGACTGTGTGAAGGATCCTGTTACAACTGATGCTTGAGGCTTTAATTTTTCCATCAATCTTTTGTGGACTATCTTCATACAAATTTAGAGCAAGTGTATGTCTGTGTCGGAACAAAGGACCACCGAAAGGGAACTTGCGACATCAAGGCAATTTGGTTGTATCTTTAACTTTTACTTAATATGATACGGTGACATGTTTCTTTCCCATAAAATCATTAGTGTTTTATTACATGACTCCTTGATCACATGTTTAGGTTTTCATTGAATCTACAATTGTTGCTTTCATTTTGGTTGGTTTGTGTCATTGCAGATCTGATCTCACAAGAGCATTGGAGCGAAGCAGGAATAACAAAGATATAAGGAAGCGATAGCTAAAGGTATGTCATATATTCCTTCTTTGGTAGTAAATTCAATGATAGCAAATTAGGGAAAGCGTCATGTCCTGTCTTGTTTTGTTCTAGATCCAGGTGGATCTAGGGAGATTAGTTTATGTTTGCATTCACTGATTTATCCAATAACAGGAACCATACTTCTCTCCATCTTGAATAAGTTCGCTTGACCAAGTTGGATTTCTCTTGTGAGAGATCATTATCTGGGGAGGTTCTTGAGATTCTATCATATCATGATCTTCTTGAATCTCATCATCAGGGGAAACTGTGACTTCCCTCACTGTTTCTGCAACTCTGGGAGCTACAGGTTCTTCTTCATATACTTCTTCAAGCCGACATCTTCTTGATTTCTTGATTGATGCATCTTCATCAAAGGTTACATCTCTGTTGATCTCAATATGATGGTAACTTGGTATGTAAATTATGAAGGCCTTAGAGACCTCACAGTATTCAAAAAATATTCCCTTCTTTCCTGAAGGGTCTGACTTGGTTCTCTTCTCTTTCAGAATGTGTGCAAACACTGGACAACCAAATATATTGAGATGGCTTAGTTATGGCTTCTTTCCGGAGAACATTTCTTCGGGGATTTTGAACCCAAGTGCACTATGGGATAATTTGTTTTGTACATACATTGTTTTTCTTGTTGCTTCTGCCCATAAGTGCATTGGAAGATCTTGATCATGGATCATAGTCTTCACTGCTTCCATTATAGTTTTGTTCTTTCTTTCTTCTACACCATTTTTTTGAGGATTGTAGGGAGTGGTGAGCTCCCTCTTAATCCCGACATCTCTGCAAAAGCTTACAAATTCTTTTGAGGTGTATTCTCCTCCATTATCTGACCTAAGTATCTTGATTTTTCTTTCAGAGAGATTCTCTATCAAGGCTTTGAATTCCTTGGATTTTCCAAACACTTCATCTTTTTATTTGAAGAAGTAAACCCAGGTCTTGCGAGAATATTCATCAATAAATGACACATAGTATACATACCCACTAAGAGAGGTTGATGGCATTGGGCTACCTACATATGAGTGGATGAGCTCCAAGACTCCTTCTGTTTTACTGTCGCTCTTCAGGAAATGATTCTTTATGTTCTTTCCTTGTGCACATCCTTTGCACATGCCTTCATGGTCAACCTTGAAATCTGGTAGACATGTAACAACCTTTCTCACATATGGTAAAGCTTTGTATTTGATGTGAGCTAGTATTCTATGTCAAAGTTCACATGGACTATGAGTGGAGTGAGTCAAGGTTGCATTTGAGTGACCTTTTAACTTATACATGCCACCTTCTTCTGTTCCAATAACAATTGCATATTCTATGGTTTTTCCTTTAGGGCACATAAGGACTTCACCATCGATGAATGCAACCCTAAAACCTTTCTTATCTAAAGCTGAGATAGAAATCAAATTCTTCGTCAAACCTGGTACATATAGTACATCCTTCATCTTCATTGGGGTCCCTGAATCAAGTTTGTAGGTGG
>JASDQU010371723.1:0-17032 GCA_032191745.1 Picea mariana
CATCTCATTTCCCTCTTGGCAATATGAAATTCCCCTATTGTCCTCTTGATAGTCTGTGAGATCCCACATCGAACTCATCTCATTGTCGTCTTGGCAATTGGGAACTCTTGTTCTTCCCTCTTGACAGTCCTTGAGATCTTCAACTGATCTCATGTCATCCTCAGCATCACTGATATTTCTCCCAACCTCTGGTTCACACACTTGAACAATCTCCTCTAGTCTGTTGAAGTTTTTAGCATGCCTCAACCATCCCTTTAATAGCCTCTGTTGTCTTCTAGCCACCAATCCCCTGACTGGCCATTTTATCTTTGTCTTCATGGGCCATTCATACACCCATCTCGACTTTGCATTCTATTGCATCTGCAATGCCAAAATTTCCATCCTCACCCTGATCTCGGCAAGTTCCTTATCCACCTCAGCTTTGTTCAGCTGTTGGCGATTCTTCTTCCCATCGCATGCACGAACTTTAGTAACCATTATGCTCTATTGTCTACCCTCTTAGAAAACCTGTAGTAAACCTGCAGCTAAGAGCTTCCAGCCTCTCCTATAGTTCTTTCGACTGCCTCTTCGACTGTTGCCTACCTGCAAAAATCTCCACAGAGCTTCCATCATTCTATCTTCCTCTACAAGCTAGCTCTTGCCTGCAATATACGGGCAAAAATACCTCTTTGATACCACTTGGTGCATATCAGAGTACTCTTTTTCCTCTAGCTTCCTCTACTCTTCAGATAAGATTCGAGCTCTAATACCACTTGGTGTAGCAACCCCTGCCTCAGCAAGTCCTGCATGATCTCCCAGTCTAATGATCATTCTCGAATTTACCTCTGAGATGAAATGGCTCTTTCGGATCCCTATTGGAACCCCAACATTCGATCCACAGGTCCTTATGAAACCCCCTTATGCGAACAGGCACAAGGTGCGATCTTCACCTCCACATGACCACAACTGGGCCTTGGCGCAAGCGCCTTTCGCAACTCGCAACCTCACAAGTTGGAGTATCGAACTTTGGCACTCTCCCTTTGCAAAAACCCCGAGAAGTGATGGTTGACCTCCTTTTTTCACTTCTCGCAACTCACAGTCTCGCGAGTTGAAGGATTTAACCTTCCTTCTCTTCTTCCGTGAATCCACGAGACACGATGGTCAACAAGGGTTGACCCCTTCCCGATGCACGAGTACACACCACCTGTCACCCTTGCAGTCCCCACCTGACAGATGTGTCATGCGTTCACACGAGATCTCGGCTCTTGCCACTTCGTGACTTCGAAGTTTCAATTACCGAAGTGCCCGGATCTCTGTAGCGGAATCCCCGAATTGCTGATTTCCAAAATCCCGATACCCGTTATGCTGAAAAACCTATAACTCTATTTCGTGGCCCAGAGGTATTCCTTCAGCACTTTTGGGTTATCGCATTTCAAGATTTCACGTCCCCTGTTACAAGACCTTTTTTCCTTCGAGTTCCCGGTACCCGAAGTACCAAAATATTCCTTTCAGGGATTTTCCCCGATGCCTTGATTGCTACCACGTGTCCTCCTAATTGGACGGTCCTGATCACTTCAGGACTTTGCAACCCATGACCTCTTGTCTCCCTGTCTCCTATCCTCGAAACCCATGAAATTTCAAACCCTGAAATCCCAATGCCTTCACTGTTTCGGGACTTTTCAGGTTCTCTCTTCTACTTGCGAGGGTTTAAACCTCGTGCTCCTTTCAACAGATCCAATGGTTATCGGTTGTATGAGCTAGATCTGACAGCCTAGATCTACTCTTTTCTGCTGCACTCTTTTGCTACTTCCAGGACGTGAAACTCCAATGGTCCAGATCTTATCCTCGCCTGATCCGATGGTAGTAGTGCTTCCCTCCTTGTGAGCGCTCTATTTCTTCCTGAACCTTGGAAGAATTCAACTTATCAAAGGACTCGGCCCTTTATTCCTACTACAAATCCTATGACTTCGGCTTTTATCCGCATTCTTTGAAAATTATTTTCCTCCTGAGCTTTCTCAGACTCAAACCCTCTAAAAGGGTCTCTTTTCAACCTCTGTGATTTCTTGCAGGGCTCTCTGTATGATATCACTCTCATTTTTGAGCTTTATTCTCTTTGAATCCTCGAAGGATTCTTCGACCTCTATGCTCCTTGCAGGTCTTTGTCCCACCTGGAATTTTCTTGCTCTGAACCTGTGAAAGGATTCTCGACTCCTACACTCCTTGCAAACTCTCTGCACACATGAAGGTGCTATCTATCCTTAGCTTTATCTGTTGCTCAGACCTTTAAGGGACTTCTCCCTCAAATGGAAAATCTAATTCCCTCCTGGTAGTCTCTTGCTAAAGCAACTCCTTGTTCAGTCTGCAGGGTGTTCAACAACCCTGTGAAGATCCTCTCCTGGAATCTACTCTATTATAGAACTCAAAAGAGTTCTTTCTTGTGCACTCTGCACATCCACTCAATGCCCACCTGGCAGAGTTCCTCCTCAGTAAACCTGTGTTCCTTTCTGAACTCAAACCAGAGTTCTATTATGCACTCTAGCACTTGCTCAATTCCCTTCTGGCATAACTTCCAGAATCCTTAATGGTTCTGATTTCCTCCTTGAACCCATGATGGAGTTCTTCCTTAATGCAACCCCTGCATCTGCTCAATGTCCGCCTGGCAGAGCTCTTCCAGAATCTCGTAGTGATTATGCCTTCTATTGTGTTCTCCTCTACATAGTCTTACCTCCAAGGTATTCAACAACCTTGAGGTTTCTCCCTGATTTTAAGACTTCGTCTGGTGCACCCTCTTGGCACGTCTTTGTCCAAATTTCATAGAAATGGGAAGTGCATTCTATGCACTAGCTTCCAGAACCCATAGTGTTCTGTCACGCCCTCTTGGCATGAAGCCTCAAAGATCCCCAAACCTGAAATCAAAGAAATAAACATATAGTAGAACCTATATGTCCTTGCAAATGCATACTAACATACACCTATAGCATATAATGAACACACTTAAAGACATTCCTGCAAGCATAGAATAATATGCGGGAAAAATGGTTGCTTATATTAATACGAAAGGCCTCTTTTTACAATGTGTTTGAGCTTGGACTACAACAGAGTCTCGGATCTCCTTCTCTATCTACTCTACTCACACAGATCTCTAACTGACTCTTACTACCTTAACTCAAAAACAAGATCTAAGATCTTTTACATGAGGGGGCTCTTTGAGCTCTTCCCTCCATCTCACCTACTCTATTCAATTACATTGAATTACATTGAATGGGTTTTCTAGTCCAGATTAGTGCTAGATCCAGCCTTACAACCATTTAAGGTTACTCCTAACTAACGCCTACTCAAAGGCATGGATTTATGGCTCCATGGCCTTACATACATTAATTACATCGAAATCAAATTCAAAATGTGAGAGGATTGGTGACTTTCTTCCTTGAATGCATGCTTTGAATGCACTGAGTGGGCTAGCTGGCTGGCGCATGGTTTGTTGGAGCGATGCTCCTGCATCACATAGCAAAGTGAGACTTTTTGGGGTTTAAAACCAAACCAAACCTGTGACATTTCTCAAATGCCTGCTTGAGATGTATCAGATGATCTTCATCAGATTTAGAAAAAATGGTTAGATCATCAAGATAGATAACCACAAATTGGTCCCTTTCACCAATGAAAGCGATATCCATAGCACGTTGGAAAGTAGCACCTGCATTCATTAAACCAAAAGGCATCTTGTCATACATAAATGTACCCCAAGGGGTGGTGAAGGTTGTTTTTTATTTATCGTGCTCACTGATGGCAATTTGATTGTACCCAGAAAGCCCATCGATCATCAACATCATATTTGCCCCAACTAATTTTTCTAAAATGTGATCCATTTTGGGTAGGGGGTAATTGTCTTTGAGGGAGGACTTATTTAGATTTATGAAATCAACACACAGTTTAATTTCCCAGTTTTTCTTTCTAACCGGGACCAGGTTTGCTACCCAATCGGAGTATCCTAGTGCTACGATTATTTTTGCATCCAGGAGATTTTTGACTTCCCTTTCGACCACGGGCAATAAAATAGTATTGATTTTTTTGAGTTTTTGTCTAAAGGGTTTGACACCATGATTCAGGGGTATCTTATGTTCAATCATAGTGGTGTCATAGGTTCTCATCTCTTCATATGCCAAAGTGAAAATGTCCTTGTACTTTCTAAGCAACTCCACATATTTACTTTTGGTTTCTAGGGAAAGATATTTGGATAGTTTCACCATCCAAGGGTTTTCTTTAGTACCTATGTCACAATCCTCAACCTCTTCAAGTTGAGGCTGTAGAGTGGATCTTGAAGGGATATCATATTGATTGAATAATCTTTCCAAGGGAATCAGGCCCTTGGGGATTTGGTTATTTTTAAGAACGAGCATTCGGTGATTCTTGATTTTATTGTGTAGCTCTTGAGGATCCTCCCCTTCCTACATGATCCAAATAGGATCATTTTGGTTTTCCTGGTCAGCATGCGTTTCGGAAAACTCGTCTATTGATTCTAAAAATTTGCAAAGTTGTTCATCATCCTCAAAGACTTGCCAATGATGTATGTTATTCGATATAGAAGGTCAGTGCCTCATTTGTATGTGGTACTTAAGTTTAAACGTGGTGGGAGGTGTGAATGTTGAGGCAACTTTGGATAACGCATCAGCCTATTGGTTTTCAGTTCTTGGAATGAAATGAACCTTGACAGAGGAGAAGAAATTGTCGATTAGATCCCAGACGCAATTCCTGTAGGACCTCAACCTAGGATGTTTTGCCTAGTACTATCGGTTTACCTATTTTATGATTAGCTGGACGTCACCAAAGACTTCGAGGTTTTTTATTTTCATTCTCCTAGCTGCTTCTAACCCTAACCCTAAGGCTTCATACTCACATACATTATTTGTGCAGTACACATTCCACTATAGCCTATAGGAAAAGAGGATTACAAATTGATCATCAGGAGCCATAAGGAGTGCCCCTGCTCCAGCTCCAAAGTAGGATGAAGCACCATCAAAAAACATCTTCCATACACCAGTGCTATATACATTTTTTAAATTTTTTTCTTTTTCTATTTTTTCTTCTGTATAATTTTCGTCTATACCTACGTCAATATCATCATCAATGGATATAATACAACTACCTAAATCTTGATCAACAATATATACGAGGTGGTTATTTGGGTTATGTGGATCACCTACCATGAAAGCCAATCTAGTTCCTCTGTATAAGCGCATATACTATCCTTCAAAAACTGGAATCGTAGCATACATCATGTCAAGTTAGAGAGATCCTCCAAGCTTGGCACCCCATGACCTAGATAACAACATACCATATTTTGGAGGGATATCGGCGACCACTACGTCCATAAGAATGATTTTTGCGGGTATTTGTGCCAGGTTTACCACCAGGTCTTTAATCATGCCTATGCATTTGAATTTTCTTGAATCAAATGAATATAAATCTCCATAAGGCCTAGTGATTTCGAGACCTAATTTATCCATAATGAATTTAGGCATCACATTGTGGGATGCTCCAGAATCAAGCATGCAGTTATGGAGTAGGTGGTTGAACAAGGTTAATGTGATATAGAAGGGGAAAACAGTGTCTTTCAGACCTTCGACATGTGGACCAAAAACTATGTTCGGCTTGTAATCTTCTAAGTTGATGACATTGGCTTGGATTTCATCTTTCGAAAAGCTAATCATATTGGCAATCTATTTTCTGTATATGGGATTTTTATCCAGTTCAACAAGTGGGATAGGGATTTTGATTTTGTTTATTTCATTTTACAGACTAAAATTTCCCAGGGCCTGGTCACTTTCTATCTTTGGGGCCTCCATTCCTTTCTTTTCAGCTTTTCTTTATGGTGCGGAATTGGTTTCACTCACAGGGATGTTCTTTGAATTTCCTAATTTCCATGATGCCATCATATTCGATTCGATTTATAGAGAATCATATTGCATTTTCGTGATATCTGCTAATCTCCTTTCTCTCAATAATAGAGTGAAATCAGGATCAAAGGCTCCAGTGAAAGTTCCCTTTGCTACGGGTTGAGAAGGTTTGACCTCGATCGGGATTTTATTATACAACTTGTTAAAACTTTGCATGAAATCGAGAACTAATTTTGAGTTTTTCTTTCTAAGGGCTCCAAATTCAGTTAGGTAATAGAGGTGGTCCCTCCTTTCCCCCCATTGTCTGATAAAAGAGTTTTCAATTTCATCATAAGATATTAGAGATCTGGCTGCTAAGGCTTGGAACCAGGTACTCACCTATCCTTCAAAAGTCTGAACGGGGAGTCTTGGTGTTTGATTCCAAGGATGTCGATAAATTGGTCAAAGAAGTTTATGTGTTCTTGAGCAGTTAAATCTCCTTCCCCTGTAAATTTGGGAAGACTTTTCATATAGTTTTTGGGAAGGTCATGTAGGGGAACTGGGAGGACAAGGGGGGCATATCTGGAAGATACCTTAGTAAAGATTCTAGGAAGCGATACTTGGCCTCCTGCTGGTCCTCCTGGGGCACCGCCCCCAGCTCCTGCACTTCCGTGTGCAGCCATTGATGAATTTGAGGTTGAAACTCGGAGTGTCTGAGGAGAAGGATCACGAAAGTTTGGGGTATATTATTCAGGAAAAGAGAACCTATTGTTTGAAGGGGGAAGTGAGACAGATCTCTCAAGTGTTTACTTAACGTTCAACTGTGTAAAATCAGGCTGACAAATAGTATGTATGGGTGAAATGATTTGTTTAAGGGATCTTCATGATTTTAAAATACTTTTTGGATCAGAGACTGGCAAGGTCTTCTTGTCGTATGAGTTATTTCTAGTATTCTTTCGGCTAAAATCCCATTTAGTTATCGTGGAGTCACCAAGTGAAAAATGAAGGTATCCTTAGAAGGTTTTTCTATCTTTGTTCACTATCAAAGAAAGAAAGTGTCAATGTTGTTCTTCCCAGGGAAAAGTTTCATTTCTTCGCTCCCTGGCAACGACGCCAAACATATGTTGTTCCTGAGTTTATACTTTAAGGCTCTAAAGTATATCGTCAAGGCATCCGAAAAAATAAAGAGAATTAAGGGGTAAGAATCAATTCTGAAGGGTAAATCAGAGTTGGTTTCTCAACTGTCTCTGTCTAGCTTCCCATTGTTCTGGGATGCTGATATCTCTCTCGATAACTGCCCACGAGCATTCTAATTCAACCCAAGTAGTTGTTGTTTGTAGGATAGTATTAAATAAGTTCAAAGCAATGCTAGTTTGATCTTGAAGGCCGGGTTCTATGTTAGGCTATCTATTATTTGGGACAGTCATGGGGAGTAAAATTTTATTGAATTATAAAATGTTTAAAGATTTTTTTCTTCATTTTTTAGGGATGAAATAGAAAAGGAATTTTGGAACTCAAAATAATAACACAATAATAGTAGAGGTTTGTCTCCTGTACTTGAAACAATTTGAGAATAGTAAAATAATAACAAAAGTAACATTGCCGAAAAATATGAGGATTTAATCATGAAAGAATCTCATATCATAACAAAAGAAGGAGAGAAAAACGAGATTTCTAATGAAGTATAAAATATAACCATCCAAATGACCTACAGGTCTTGAAACTGTTGATAGCAATCACAGAGGAAAAACTGTAAATGACTAGATAATTAAATAAATTCAAACTACAGTAGAATTTTGAATTAAACTATAGTTGATCATTCATTAGAAAGACATGGAAAGAAAAATGTTGAAAGATATTGAAAATAGAGTAAAGGAACACATAGCTTCAAGTTGACAGAATTCAGAATCTCTTTTGCATTATCTATATCATTGTAAATCGGAAAACTTCTAATACAACCGGCTCCCAAAAAACAAAATCCTTTTCTCAGTCTTGTGAAATTATATTTATACATGATCACCAAACTTTTCTTTTTTGTTGGTGATTAACCAACTTCTGAAAAATAACGGTTACATGAATGTGAAATACTGAACCATTTATATTTCTATTTTAACTTCTTTATTATTTCAACGATGAAAATATCCAAAACAGTATTTCATGTCCTTGTTGATGAACTTCCTTCTTCTGTTTTAAGACAATGAATACATTTTCCTAGAAACTACACCAAAACTCTGGAAGCTTTTGGAATATCTTTTCCCTAAAATAGGAAGAACTTTCTCTGTAGTTCAGGCAGACAGTATTCGATTATCTTTCTTGTGAACTTAATAGTTTGTAACTTTAAGTTCAACATCACTATCCATTTCTCAATTTGAGTGACATTGATTACCTTTATTTGTGGGATCTCTACCTGAATTTCTTCCAGACACTCCTTGAATCTTAACTGATGCTTAACAATGTTAATTTCTCCTAACAACCCTAGACAGTTGTTTCTTCCAATGTTCAATGAATCTTTCTCTAAAAGGTAAAAAATTCCTTGACAGTCGTCATTAACCTCTTTGGTTATTCTCTTGTTTTATGCGAGGTTTGCCTCCCATACCTTAAGTATTATATCACCTTTAATCTTCTCTGAAATAGATAGATTTTGAGTCTCTTTGACCTCCTCTTTTGTTGAAAGAGCCACTGCTTTTTGAAAAGTTGTTCTGGCTACTTTCACTTCTCTCTCTTTCAGGAGAATATTCTCCAAGGATTTACTTGCTTCCTAAAAGTAATTCTAAATAAATTACATCTTAAAGAACACACCATGTTTCTCTTTTTCTATCTTTGTATGTATTTCCAACACCTGGGCTTGGAGGATTTCAAGCTCTACCACTTGATTTTGAATGGAATTAATCTTATTTTGTAATTGTTTATTTATTTCTTCCTGATATAGGACCTGTGCTTGACTGACCTGTATCTTCAGGTTTTCTTCATCTAATATTTTTTTCAATTTTTGAATCTCTTGAATGTCATTGAATCTGGCTCATTCTACACCCTTGTTTATCTCCCATCTGATACTTCTTTTGGTCTCATTTAATTTACTTTTTAAATGAGTTATCATCTGATCTTTCTGTTGCAACATAGTTCTCAAATTACCCACAAAATATAAATTTTCTGATGTTAAGGCTCCCATTGTGCCTGCTATTTCTGTAGCGAATTTACCCTCTTCAAGTTTTTGTGCATCTACGATGATCTTGTGAGTTTTTATCATCATGTCTCCTCTTGCATGCATTTCATGTTTCAGGATAGCCTTTCACTTTTTACTGAAAAAATAATTGGATGGCGGAATTTCGTCTCTAGAAATAGGTTCGAGATCACTAACATATAGAGATCACTCTTGGGGGTTTGATGTTGTTCCTCCTACTTTTTTGGGAAAATCCTCAGGGATTTCTGGGGATGTTTCCAACTCCTTATCTATTCTTGACTCTGATTTCTTTGTCTGAGGAACTTTTGTTTCTTGTGAAGGAATTTCAATCTCTTTCATATTTCCCTTTGCAGTTGTTGTATCCTGTAACTCTTTTTCAAAACCTGGGGGAGGCCCTTCCTGCTCTGGAGGGGGGGTCGTGGATTCACCCTACAAAATATTTGGCAAACAACTTTTCCTATGACTTTGGAAGGACATGAAACCAGTTTGTAAGTCAGGTGATAAGGCCTATACCCTGTTCAAAACCTCCTCATAGGCTTTAACCTCTTTGAATATATCATCATAAATAGACTTTTTCGTGTTCATAAGCTTTCATATTGCAGTGCATCAAATGTCTGTTCACTAGTTGATAAGGGTCATGCTTTTTATGTTTGATATTTACCAGTTTAACTTCTTCTAGTGCTTTGGCTTCCAATTTAGAATGGCCTAGGTTTAGTAATGAAAATTTCCCAATATACACAGGGAAGATTAGCTAGGATTTATTTTGAGCCGCCTTTAGCTCTATTCTGATGCCACCTTTCACTATTTGGTGTGCTACCTCCCTCAATACCAATCTGTCTGGGAGAAATTTTGGAAGTGCATGAGGGGGGATTGAGCACCCATAAAGCCTAATTTAAGAGAAGTTTTCATCGATGAACCAGTCAGCTATTGCTTAGAGGTTTTTTGAGACTGTCTGAGAAATGCTAGGGGCTTCACAGCCGTAAAACATTTTATGCATTGGAATTACTATGAAATGAAAAATTTCATAAAACGCATTCTTAGCATTTTCTTCCGATATCATAGAGTGATACTCGTGAATGGGTTCGAGGAAGGTTATGTTCCAAATCCAATTCATCAGGGGAAATGGAGTTACAAAGTAGATTGTATCCATGATGTACGCTGACATGTAAAAGGCCAATGGATGACCTTTAGATCTTGCAGCTCTGTAATTTGAAACCTCTTGGGCTAGATTATCAGACAAAATCTTTCTCCAGTTAAAAGTGTATCCTTCTAATGCTTCTCCTAAAAAGGGCACCCATTTTGCAGGGAAATGGCAGGGATTCTTTTTCCCGAAGAGTCTACATAGCATAATGGCTACATAGACCATGTACTCGTTCAAAGATGTTGTGGCATAAATTCCATTGGTATCGGCCCTAAATTTCGATGGACATCTCCACCATTCTTTGATTAAATCGAGATAAGTTCGGTCTGCCTCAGTACACTCCTTCCTTTGAAACTCAGCTGTAAATATTACATTATAAATGTACTTAGGATTTGGTGAGAGTTTGTACATTACTTGTATATGCTTTGGCCTGAATGAGTCGACAACGACCGCTTGGTCATTTAAAATGCTTCTTGTCGGGATATCAACCTTCTCCAAGGCCCAATTGATCATGTCGTTGTATGCCATGAGCCGAGGGCATGCTGCAATCTTATGAAGCTCCGATTCTGCTATATCCCAAAGGTGATTCTCAGAATCAGCAGGAGAATTTTTTAATTCGTAATCCAGGAGTTCATAGATTTCTCTCCAGGATTTAATTGAGTTGACGGCGTGTGGCGTAGTGTCAGATATGATATCTCCTTCTAGGTTATGCATCTCCTCTGTATCTTCACTCTTCTTTGGTTCTTTCTTTGGTGCCATAGCTTTATGGTAGATGGAAAACCTGTCACAGAAAAGAAGCGTATGAGCTTGGCTAAATGTGAATTACCTTTGAAAGACAGAACACGCATAGGTTTTGGAACACAGAATTTTAAGTCACCTTAAACTCATTTTATGATGAAAATACTGACGCAACTGACCTATAATTAATTACATTTAATGCAAATAATATTTCCGAGATAGGCATTATTGTCGCAACATTTATCAGTTATCTATTTATTGATATGGTCGTATTTTGGTTCTTTTGAATTCAAAATTCTAAAGATTTCATTCAACGGAAACCGAAACATGAACAAACCTAGGAAATTTGATTACCATTAATCATGTTCTTAAAACAGAGTTAGTTCAGTTTAAACACAGATTATGAGTCAAGACTTCACATTTCAGGATTTCAAGGATCGTGGATGCATGTGGTATGTCATTGCTAATCCCCAATTCCCAAAATTGCGAAATCATGATAAGATTCGGTTAGGCATTAACTATCATATAAGTAAATTAATTAATCAGGATTAAAAACTAACTTTGTTTCTTTCAGGAAATCGGGGACCAGGATTTCGTGATTCAATTTGCATGGAAAACATATGGTTTCGAGTAGACCTGAATCTTGAAAGATTTTAAAAAATTGTTTATCAACTCCTTTAAGGTTTAAATTACCGTGATTAAAAAATAACTTTACAGAAAGCGCGTTAGGACTTTTATAACGCTTTTGGTTTTTTGCCTTTGATTATTTTAAGAATAAAGCTTGTCGGGACTTCAGTACCAGGCTTTTGGAAATGATAGCGAGGGTTATCCTTTATGAAAATATGAAACCCAAAAAAGGAAAATTTTAGCCTTCGAGATAAAAACTTTTAAAAAACTATTTCAACACCCAACAATTTCAATGAATCCAGTGAAGATGAAAATTCGTTAAAATCAATGAATGAGAAACTGGATCAGATTGAGAAGAACAATACTTGGGAGCTTGTTCCTAGAACTGCAGATAAGAATGTAATTGGCTCCAAATAGGTGTTTAAGAATAAAATAAATGAACAAGGAAAAGTTGTTAAGAACAAATCCAGATTGGTCTATAAGGGGTATGCACAAGTTGAAGGACAAGATTTTGATGAAACTTTTGCACCAGTGGCAAGATTGGAATCCATCAAAATGGTTCTGGCCTATGCATGCCATAAGAACTTTAAAGTATATCAGATGGATGTTAAGTCATCTTTTCTTAATGGACACCTAGAAGAAGAAGTATACATGGATCAACCTGAAGGATTCTCACTGACAGATAATCCTAACTATGTCTATAAGTTGAAAAATTCATTATATGCAGTACAACAGGCACCACGAGCATGGTATCACATACTAGACAAAATTCTACATGACAAAGGGTTCAAGAAAGGTATTGTTGACAGTAATCAATATATAAAATCATAAGTTTTTTCTTTATTAGTTGTTTTATTTTATGTAGATGACATTATCTTTGGATGCACTAATGAAATTTCAGTACAGTGGTTTGCTAATTCAATGCAGACTGATTTTGAGATGTCCATGATTGGAGAACTATCATATTTTTTTGGTTTACGAATCAATCAGAGTTCTACAGGGATATTTATCTCTCAAGAATAGTATTTGAAAGAGATGTTAAAGAGGTTTAATATGGAATATTTCTCTCCTATCAGTACACCTATGGTGGTTGGTTGCAAGCTTAGTAAAGATGATATTTCACCTAATGTTGATCAAAGAACATATTGATCAATGATAGGAAGTCTTCTGTACATCACAACATCTCGTCTTGATATAATGTAGGTTTTTGGAATGGTAGGTCATTATCGGGATGCCCCTAAACAAAGTCATTTAGAAGTTGTCAAGAGGTTATTCAAATATTTGAGGGTACAATGACTTGTGGTCTTTGGTATCCTAGAAATCATAACTTACAATTAACTGCATATTCAGATGTTGATTGGGAAAATTGTTTGGATGAGAGAAAGAGAATCATTGGAGGTGCATTATTCTTAGGTGATTCATTAGTAGCATGGATCAGTAAAAGGTAGGGATCTATCTCATTATCAACTACACATGCATACTATATTGTTGTTGCTACTTGTTGCACTCAGATTTTATGGATGTTACAAACTCTTGCAGATTTGAAGGTAACTTATACTGATCCAATTCCACTTCACTATGATAACACCAGTTCCATTAGTGTCTCGACGAATCCTTTATCCATTCAAAGATGAAACATATCCCAATAAACTATGATTTTCTCAAAGAGTAGGTTACAAACAGAGATGTTCAGCTGGATTATATTCCTTCTATAGAACAAATTGTAGACATATTTACTAAACCCATAGCCAATACACCTTTTGAATATCTTCGTCAGAAGTTGGGTGTCATCCCTACTATCACCTAAGAGACTCCATTATGTCAGGGCAATTGTGTGTTGGTTGAATATCTGATACCTATGAAAAGTACTGCAACAACTAAGGGGGAGCATGTTTTCTTTGACATTGATGTCAAAGGGGGAGAAAAAGAATGTTTTGGATGCTACAGTTGGAGGTCCAAACAGTCTAGCACAGCCTTTGAGGGTTTCCATCAATGCCAAAGGGGGAGATTGTTGGTAGATTTGAAAGGCATGAGTGTGCTTGTCATTGATGGAAAGAAAAAAAGGTGGAGTAGAAGGAAGTGAATGGAGATTAAAGATTAGGAGAATTAACAAATGAATATAAAAAGCTTAGACGATATGGCGCGATAAAACTTAGATCAAATCGAGACCGTCAGATCTGCAAGCCAGATCAACGACAAGGATGCATTGCGGGGAGCGAAAATTGAATTAAACTACTCGCTAGTTACAATCCTTAAATCCATCCAGATTTTCATTTCTCATATCTTCGAAGATATACGACTACGTTTGATCCAATAAACAATGTGTTTAAGTCATATTAAGACATGACGGTCAGATGCTCAATCTCCAGATCAACGACAGGGATAAATTGTGAAGATTGGAAGGAGAATTAAACATCATGCTAGTTCCAATCCCACAATCAGTTAGAACCATCTAATCTTATAGCTTCGAAGATCAATGATGTGGTTGACTCTCCAATAGCACACATATTCACATTTGGGCGATGAGTTAAAACACTCGTAGATTGTGGTTCCGCAATCATTCTTGATCGTGGATCTTCTTCAAGAAGCTTGAAAATCATTGGATCACTCTCAAGTGGAAGGACAGGATAAGCCAAAAAAGATGCATCGCAAAAATATCGAGCCATTTATCTAATTTCATGATCGACGAACAACATTCACTTTGGGTCTAAACAAGCGAGGAGGTTACACTCTAGAGATCTTGAGATTTGTGAATTCGATTATGCGAATTCCTGTCAGCCATCGGATCACTTTCAAGTGGAAGGATAAGATAATCTAGCAAAGCCGCAATGCTGAAAGAACAAGCCATCGATATAAGATCCTGATCGACGAACAACATTTAGTTTAGATTTAAAGTTGCGAGGAGGTTATGCTCAAGAAGGTTTGAGATGTGAAATACCCGAAGCCCGAAAATATGAAATGAATGAGGACCGTCAGATTTGGAGGAAAAATGAGGACCATTGGATTAGGGTTGTTGGTCATGCAATAGACCATGTTAGCAAAAGGGCATAGTGGAAAACCATGTCAGAATTCCACATCAGCAGTCTATGTCAGCAAGGACACGTGGCATAGTCAGAGAACAAGAAGTGTCAAATTGAAATCAACATTTCAGGTGCGTGCAAATCATGAATCGTAGTGACACGTGGCAGTTTCTTGGCTCATGAAACGTCATAGAGTGATGCAAGTGTTACGTCAATCTGGGAGTTTTTCTTCTAGATTTTTACCACCAATACTCGCCCAAAGACCCAATGTCCTGAATGTTGAATACCCAAAGTGGACAGAAGACATACGATCTGAATATCACTTTGGGAGCAGTCTCATATATCAATATACTATAGTGGAAGGATATTGTAAGTGAAAACGTTAACCGACAGTAAGAGGTCTCCACCATCTGATGCCTGAATCAACAGGTGATCACTCTGGGGGAAAGAACAAGGTGATATTTGAAATCTCTGAAGTTCGGAGACCCGAGGAGATCTCAACCATTAATCCAAGAGTGACATGCATCAGAGGCCTATCAGCTCCGGAACAATGGCGTACAAAGTAAAGAAAGGGTTGAGACTCTAAATATCTGAAGTCTGAAGACCCTAAGGATATTTCGACCATTGATCTGATGTTGGGTGTACTATCAACCTTTGATCAAAACATAGTGGAAGGATAGCATAAGCATAATAGATGAATTCGCGGAGTAAAAGGTGGCCATCCATCTCATTTCTTGAACAATTCTTGGTCATTGGATTAAGTAATGAAGGATACATGTAAGGATTGAATATAAGCATTGATCTGGTTCAAAGATAGAAATGTGAACCATCTGATCTATTCAGCAATATTGTATTCGAGAGATTTGAAAAGTTGGAAGTCACAAAGACCCGAAGGTCAAAGTGCTGAAGTTATGACAATCATCCATTTTAGGATACTGAATCATGATCGTTGAATTGATAAGAACTCGATAAGCCTAAGCATATTCTCACCCCCAGTGATCACGTGAAGGAAGGGGCTTAGGAGCCGAAAAATCCATAATTGGCTAGTTGTAATTGACAAAGAAGACAAAGATTTTCGACTACCAGAGAAGCTAAGGAATCTCGGCATAACGCCCAATGATGATGAACACATGGAGGAATCCACCAGATAGGATGAAGAGTTTCTATGATGATCATTCAGAGGACTCGATGTAAGAAAGATATGCAGAACAGAGAAGTGAGGTGATTCTGCTGGTTAGCCATGTAGTTGTGAGTAAGAGATGTAGTGAACAACCTGTAGGGCAGAACAGTGACACAGTGAAGGGCATGCAGAGGTATAGTGCATAGAAGGGAGATTTCATACATATCATAAAATGTACAAGAAGTTAGAACTGAAAGTGCAGGTCATGTGAGAGAGAGAGACTGATGCATGAAGAACATAGCAGTGTAGCAGAACAATGATGAGAGTTGTAAGCCATAGATAAATGTTGTATCAATGTAATAAATTTCAGTAAGAAAAGATTTATATTTTAGGGTGGTATGGAGGTTCTAAGGAGGACTGTTTTCCTCTAAGTTTCAAGTGGGTTCTTGAACACATGGAGTTGTAGATTACGTCTGGTTGTAACCAGAAAAACCAGGGTGACAAGGTGGTGCAAGGGAGAACTATTGTTATTTGTTATACAGGTTGGTGGCTATGTAACTGGAAGTTAGTTCTTCCATCCAGTTGGTGCTATAACACTCAGGGAGTTGGCGCTTCGGTATAGTGGGTGCAGAAGAGGAGAGAAGTATTTTACTGTTGAGGAGATTAGTATTTTACTGCTGAGTAAATAAGATCAAATAAGATCACCTAGGATAAGAATTTCACCTGAAGGATTTGAGAGTTTATCCACAAGGAGATAAGTATTTCATTGGAAGAATGACTTAATATAGAGATTTGTGAACTTTGTTCATACACATTTCTATATTTATTTTTAGATTATTATCTAACTCTAAACACAATTTTTTTTTTTACCAAGAACCCAATTCTTCTCTTTAATTTTTTGTAATATTTTAGATAAGAATTTACAAATTGTTTAAATCATGATGCTTAATGTGAAGAGTAACTATTTTGGATGTTTTGGAACTCTGTGAGGGAAAATATTAAATTTGTTTAGCTGTGGTTGGGTATGTTATTATTTCTTATTTTTTATTTAATATTTAGTTAAAGTATATATGCTAATATGTGTTATCTGTTTTTTTTATTATTGTTTTTTATTGTTTCATATGTCTAAATTATATTTGGTGGAAAATATGTTTATATTATATTTGGTGGAAAAGAGTATGTTGGAAGATGAGACTTAACACTTTTGGTATGTATGTCAATTTTTATTTAATCACAACTTGTTTTATTTATCTAAATCTAACATGGTACATGTGTACATTTTATTTTAAATTTGAACATAAATTTTATTGTAAATTTTTAATTTTTGAATTATGTTTTTTTTGCAGGTTTGAA
>JASDQU010371723.1:17266-53515 GCA_032191745.1 Picea mariana
CTCACTTACAATTTAAATTTTGTTGGATTTGGAAATATGGTTGAAAATAGTCAAAACAAGTCATCACTCGGACTATATTTTCTTTCACACCACTACTATTTTATAGGATTAGTTCAATGGGAGTTTCACTATGAAGCTTATAAGACTTTGTTCTTATTTTAGTAATATTGATTTTCTTCTTAAAGCTAGCTATAACATAAATATGGTTTTCATATTCTAACTTCTGTCTTTATAGGACATTATTTTTTTGTTTTCTCCACTTCTTTATTGCACCACAATTTATGTTCCATAAATGGTAGGCTTGTGGCATTTCCATTTCACCCATAGAGATCTCTATGAAATTAAAATGATGAGAGTCTTTATATTTACTATGTCAATGTTCAAATAAAATTGCTTTGTTGTTAATCTGTTAATCACCAATACTAATGTAAGAATAGCTTTGTTTTGGTTTTGTTCAAAACTTGCCTTGATACATTGTGGTGGTCTGACCAATGCTCAAAGGTGTATGCACTAAGTTGATGGAAAAAAGTGGCAAAGTTGTTAGTTTTGAACTAATGTTTTGTATATTCTCCTTCTTACAATGCATTAAATTAAGCATCAAACTCTTAAATACTTTCCTACAATGTATTGATTTAAATGCTTCATTTTATGTTATATCTTATCAAAATTCAACATAATCATGTGTACTAAAGAACTAATAAAATTGGTGTAACAATGGGTTAGAAGACAAAGAAAGAAAGAATCACTTGAACAAATGGAAGAATGAAGAAATCCACTATAAATATTACAAAGTAAGAGAGAGATGGTCTCACATTTACATCAATATCTCAATGAATTGTTTCAATGCTCTTTGAATGGTAGTCTTGTGGAATTTCCATTTCACCGATAGAGATATCTATGAAATTAAAATGATGAGAGTCTCTATCTTTATTATGTCAATGTTGAAATAAAATTGCTTTGTTGTTAGTCTGTTAATAACCAACACTAATGTATGAATAGCTTTTTTTTGGTTTGGTTCAAGACTTGGCTTGATAGATTGTAGTGAATGATGACAGTCTCTATATTTACTATGTGAATGTTGAAATAAAATTTCTTTGTCTTTAATCTGTTAATCACCAATAGTAATGTAAGAATAACTTTGTTTTGGTTTGGTTCAAGACTTGGCTTGATAGATTGTGGTGAATGATGAGAGTCTCTATCTTTACTATGTCAATGTTGAAATAAAATTGTTGTGTTGTTAATCTGTTAATCACCAATACTAATGTTGTAACATCCCGCTCTTACGCGCACTGAGAAAACTTATTCTTTGAGGACACTTGCTCGCAAGTGATTCAGATTATTATACTTTTGGGAATTTGATTTATGATTATGAGGCGTTATTAATTGATGACATGTTATTTGGATGCATTGACCTAGATAGGTGCTATGGACTCGATTTTCCCAAGTGCGCAGGATTTTGGACCCAGAGGATGCAGAGGCATCGATGGAACCCCTTGGACTCCAGATCGAGTCAGGGAGTGGACTATTGGGGTTTGATTTTTGTGTATATGGCATTTAAGCATCTGATTAGATGATATGATTATGGATATATTTTTGACATGATTCATTGATGATGCAGGTTGACGATAGCTTTCTGACCAGACTCACATGTGGAGTAGAGGGATCATGCACGACTACAGGAGATGTTGAGGGAGAGGTGTGGACAACAGCCTTGCCACATCCTACTAGCACTCCCACCGTAGATTGAACTGTAGGTTAATGATTACCTAGTTTGAGAAGACCCACGATGTCATGAGGGCCGACTACAACAATCACTCATGATGAATCTAAGGGGCACGCAATAAGGCAGGGGCCTTATTCCTTAGAGGCCCTTAGTCTCCCACAAGATGACCTAGCGGAGTATTGACTCCAGGGGTTTTAGTGTCTACCAAGTCAGTCAAGAGGATAATGGCACTCTTGGAGCACATAGTGCATCCTAAAGGGAACATTGTGCAAGAAAAAATGGAAAGGGGCGAGTGGCACCCTTGGAGCACTTGGTGCATCATGAAGGGAATATCGTGCAAGGGAAACAAATTGAGGAAAGTGGCAACCTTGGATCACTTAGTGCGTCTTGAAGGGCATGTCACATTGATAATTAATGAGTGGATAAAACTAGATGGCCTTAGGATGAACAACATGATAAGAAAGATTTAAAACATTTCCCCTAATAAAATGTTGCCTAGCCTAGGAGAATAAAGTCTAGGTCTAAGTGATACTTGTGATAATTTTTTTTTATCTATTTATATAAAAATAAAAATAAAAAATAAAAAATTAATAGTGATAATCATCATTAATCATGTGATGAAAGGGGGGTAAGTAATTCATTTAATTTATAAAAATCCTTTCGGGGATAAAATTTAAAAAGGGGAAAAGGGAAAATAATTGTTTTGTCACTTATGCTAATAAAAATTTATTAATTAAAAAGGAAAAAGGGAAAAAAATAATTTCTACAACTGCCAATTTGAGTTTTAAATGAAAAGGGAAAGAGAGAAATTTAAAAGAATTAGGAAACTAGGAAAAAGAAGGAAACATAAAAGGAAAAGGGAAACCGAAGGAAAAAACAAAAAGTCTAACTTAGTAAGGTATCTAACATTTAAGAACTTTCTAAATTAAACTCAACTAGTATTTTTTTTATATATATAATTAATATTTTTATAAAAGTATGTCAAAATCCAAGAGTACACATAATTTCCATGGTTTCAAGTTGTAAACACTGAGCTACCCCGAGGGGAAACCAGCTCAGCCAACCAAACCACTTCATAACTAAAGTCTTAAACTGCTACTGACGCAAATAAAATTCAGAATTCTGGCCCCTAACGGAGGCCATTACAACTATGCTAAGTGTAGACCATGATAACCATAAACAAAACAGGGCCAAAAGGTGGCCATGCACAAAACAATACAAAACAAAGCCAACAGGTGACCATGCAAAAAAGAAAACAAACACAAAAGGTTGCCATGCACAAAATAGGGTGTCACAGATGTCATCAGTATGGGCTGTAGTGTGGCCACATAACCAAGAAGAAGGTTCCAAATCTTGGATCGCCGTGGGGAGGCGGCTCCTCCTCGACTGGTGTCTCACCGAGTTGCATGGCATCCTCCAGCTGTGGTGACACATTCTTCTTCTTCTGGCCATACTCCTTTTGGATCTCTTCCCTCTGGACCTCCTCTGACCAATATGGAAGCCCTTACTTGTTGTGGTATGGCTCGGTGTGGACCAAATCTCCCTATGGTGCCAACACTGGTGCCGAATTTTCTGCTGTGTGGGCTGCTTCTACTTGGGCTACCTCTACTGGGAAGTGGGGATCACCCTGCATTGCGGTGAGAAGTTGGAGGAGATTAGAGGTTTTGTTTTCCAGGATCTATAGGAGGAGCCAAAGGTCATCCATATCTCCACGTAATTAAAAAACTAGGGCCTGCAATAGTGTGAGGCCTGATTGCCATTCACAATATGGATTTGGGTTGGAGTCGACTCAAGAGTGGGGTTGTTGGCGTGATTTTTGACTAGCCTATAGATACTATGAGCCTGGAGAGTTGGGAGGAACCAAAGGTCCTGGGAATGAAGCAGAGGCTGAATTTCCTGAAGGTCCTAGGTTATAATCCAATGAGGCCATTGAGCATTCCAGCCCCTCCATTCTGTTGGCTAGGGACACAGAGAGGGGTGGGAGAAAAGCAGGGATTTGGGTCGACTGCACCAGGGAGGATGATGAGGTGGCCGACGGAGAGGACAATGAGAGGGAGGGTGCAGGAGGGGGACGAGGGACCAAGCGGGGTCGATTTAGGTGTCAATTCAACCCATGTTTAGACTCCCCTCGGAGCCGAGGCATCTCCAAGAAATAAAGGGATCGAGAGTGAGCTAAGAACAAACCAAGGAAAAACAAAAGAAGAGAAGGGAAAAGCTGGGCAAGAGGCCGAGCAATGAGAAAGAAAACCGGGAAGGAATGAGCCATCCAGATTTGTTGAAGCCATTCAAATAGGCCAGGGAGATGGTGAAGTTCCATAAATAACCACACAAGTAGGGTAAAGGCCAAGGGAAGGTGGAATTCCTTTGAGAGGAAGGGAAGATAGAGCAGGGTGCATTGAGAGTAATGGCACCCTGCTTCGAACAAGTTGAACTTAATGGCATGGGGAAGGTGGGAGGGAGTGGCACATGGTAGTCACATGGCCAACGCCATGGAGGATCTCTCCTAACTGACAATGGTTAGAGATTTTGTCTGGAAAATCTGAAAAATAGGGTTCCTCTAATGGGTAGGGGCCTGACAAAGAATATATGGTTCATTTGTTTCTACCACAATATTGGCTAGATCATCTGTAATCGCATTGGCCTTTATTCTACCATGAGATGGGATGAGAGCTTGACCCTATCGGAGGAGGGTTGCGATTGTTCTTAGACCATGAGTGAGGCATCAACAGGGCGAGACCTGCTCTAGGTCAGCTCCGTTCAAGATTTTATGGAAGAGGTTGAGGATGATTTGACAGTCTCCTTCAACTATAAGTTTGTTGAAGTGGTGCTTTAAGGACAAATGAAGTCCCGTGGTTAGCCCCCAGAGTTCCACCACATTTTTGGTAGTATGTCCTAAATTTCCTGTTGTAAGAAGGAGAATGCTTCCCTGATGATTGCAGATCACTACCACGAACCTTGCAGCTCTTGGGTTTCCTTTGGAGGTGCCGTCAAAATTGAGCTTGAAGAAATCCATAGGGGGTGGGGACCAATGGGAAGGGTTGTTCCCTTGAGAATAAGCGTGAGGAGGGGGTACTAGACTTTGGGTGTTGCTAAGTTTACGACTACTCATGATGCTTTGTTTCTGGGTTGGGAAGCTCAAGTCTTCCTCTCGCCAAGGCTACATGCTGATTGTTTTAGGTATATTGAGGGAAATTTGGATCCAATTATAGTTCCCATTCTTCTGGATGTTTATGAAGATTCTTATGTTTCTTTATTTCCAAAGTTGCGAGAGGATGAAGATAGGGAGAAATTTCCAAATGCAGTGGTCCCAGACTTTGGCACTATAAGAGCAGGTGTTGAGAAGGTGATTCATGGTTTCTTCCTCTTCCAGGTAGAGGTGACAGATGGAAGGTCCTATAAATACCCTTTTAGTAAGATTCTCCCAGGCGAGGATACTGCCATGTGCCACCATCCAAAGGAAAGTGCTTATTTTAGGCCAATGTTTTAGGGAACAAATTTTGCACTAGATTTCCTTTGTGGGGTGAGGATTGGGATTGGATTTTAGGCCATAGGCCTCTTGGATGTTGAAAGTTCCTTTTGGAGAGCTTCCCCATCTAAGGATGTCCTCTCCTTGCATAATAGGAATTTTTCGATCGTTGGAAATTTTGTGCCAAGGTTGGAGGTTCACCTGTGCTTCGACATGAAGGTCTTCTCTGTTGGTTTTCCAATATATCCATGTGGTGCTTGTGTAGTTGTCCTTCCAAAAGTCTACCACTTTGGTCAGTCCTGCATGTGTTGTAGGGGGCAAAAGGTAGCCTCCCAGTCCTCCTGCGCTAAAACTGGTAGTTTTTTCCAGGAATCATTCCAGAAGAGGGTTGTTTGACTATTTTGTATTTCCCAGAAGGCATGGTTGGTGATCAGGTGGTGATTCTTCCTGGATGCTATCCAAATCAAGGAGCCCATGGTGTCTTTGTTATAGAAAATGAGGTTCCTTTCTATTGTATTAGGAGTATATTTATGATGCCAGAGCCTGGCCTAAAGTTCTTGAGGTATTTTCAACCATATCCACCAGATCTTTGCGCTAAGTACTTTGTTCAGAATAAAGGGATCTCTGATTCCTAGGCCTCCTTGTATTTTAGGTCGACAGAGCTTCTCCCAACTGATCAAAGTGAGTTTCTTCCCTGTTTTAAGTCCCTGAGGAAGTTTATTTGCAAGGCTTTGATTGCACTAAGGATGTTGTTAGGGGCCACGAGAGCCGTGAAGGTATAGACTGACAGAGCTTGCAGAATTGATTTGAGGAGGATGAGGTGACTAGGGAAGTTGAGAGAATGATAGGTCTAGGAGGAGAGTCTTTTCACAAAGGAGGTAAGGAGGCCTTCCCAAGAGCTATTTCAGAGGGATTTTTCAAGGAGGGGGATGCCAACATATTTGGATGGAAGGGAGATTCATGTGAAACCCAAAATGTCTGAAATGTGGAGTTGAACTGGAAGAGGAGTATTAAAAAATAATGTACGATACTTGTCCTTGTTTATATCCATCCTCGAGGTTTCAAAGAAGGTATTGATGATTGAGAGAATGGTAAGGGCCTCTTGGAATGTTGGGGATCCCATCATCAGAGTGTCATCCACAAATTGGTTGTGAGATATTGGGGGGTTGATACCATGCACAGGTATCCCTTTCAACATACTATTTTCCATCGCAGCCTGAATTTAACAGCCTAGTGTTTATGCTAGGATGATGAAAAGGAAAGGAGAGAGGGGGTCCCCCTGTTAGATTCCTCTGGTGGGGGTGAAGGGGAAAGAAGGAATGTCGTTGATAAGGATTGAGAAGAAGGTTGTGGAGGTGAGGTTCAGAATCCAAGCAACCTAGGAGGGGTCAAAACCAAAGGCGAGGAGCATAGCTCGCATATAGTCCCATCTTAACTTATCAAAATATTTGGAAAGGTCCAGTTTTAAGAGCATACTTGGAGTACAGGTCTTCTAAAGATAGTGTATGATCTCATGGGCGAGGATGATGCTATCCAAGATTTGTCTACATTCCACATACCATGATTTTTCCAGCGAGATGATGAAAGGTAGGAGGGGCTTAAGTCATCTAGCAATCACTTTGGTCAAGAGCGTGTAGGTGACGTTGCAAAGGGCTGTCGACCGAAACTTCTTAGGATGGTTCACTTGCCCTTCATTAGGGATGGGAGTAAGGAAAGTAGAATTAAGGGATGGAAGGACATGTCCAAATATTCTAGAGTCTTCAATGATTTCACAAAATTCCTCTCTGAGCATGGGCCAACAATGATGAAAGAAATTAGAAGTGAAGCCATCGGGTCCTAGGGATTTTCCTTTTGGGGTGTATTGAAGAGCCTTATCCACTTCCTCAAGCATGATAGGTCAAAGTAAAGCCACATTTTGATCATCAAAAATTAAAGAGGGTATGTTCTACGTGATCTATGCTATAGCTTGAGATCTGTCCCTCTAGGGCTCCGTCAGGAGGTTTTGATAATAGTTAACCATCTCTTCCTCCAAATCCTCATAAGTGTGTCTGGTTTTCCCATCCTTTGAAGTTAGTTGAGTGATACGATTGGCGTGCCTTCTTTGGATGGTGGACCTGTGGAAAAACTTGGTGTTTCAGTCTCCCTCTTTGATCCATTGGAATTTTTGCCTCCACAAGATTTATTCTTGAACTTTTATTTCCTCCATCTTTCATCTGAGTGCTTCTTCCTACTATTTGAGGGGTTCAATTAAGCCCATGTTTTGGATTTGACTTTGAACATTGCTCATTTGTTCTGTTAGCTTCCTTTGGGATTCAAATATGTTTCCAAAAGTTTGCATGTTCCAGGTTTTGATTTTTTGCTTGAAGTTCTTGAGTTTCTAATGAAGCCGGTACTTCTTGGAACCAGTGGAAACCACAACCTCCTCCCACCAAATGTGAGCATTCTGCTAGAAGTTAGGGTGGTTTAGCTAGAACTACTCCAATATGAAGGGTTTTCTTCCTAGGGTTTCAGGGACATCCATCTAGACTTGTATAGGAAAATGATCAGATCCGTGGAAATCCAGGATCCTAGATTCCAGAGTTGTGCCCTCCAGCATGAGCAAGTACAAAAGGAGGAAATGATCCAATCTGTAGGATAATTGGTGAGATCCTGTTCTGCGGTTTGTCTAGGTGAAGGTTCTTTTGGCGTTGTCTAGATCTACAAGGACAAGGTTGTCGATTTGGTGTTGAAATTTGACCGAATCCCCTTGGAGTCGCCTAGTGCCTCCTTTTTTCTCATCTAGGTTATAGATAATGTTGAAGTCACCTCGCAGGATCCATATGTTCCATGCTATTATAGTGTCTTGATGTTCCAAGATGTGAAGGAAGGCCTATTTGTCCCTTGAGTTGGTTGGTTAATATACATTAGTTAGGTAACCTGGCTTGTTGGAGCCAATGAGTCGATAGGCCGCCATAATGGACCATTTGGTTGTAAAAACATTGTCCAAAGTGATCGAGCTTAGATTCCAAAAGAGAGATAACACCCCTGGTGCTCCCATGGTTGTTGTGTAGGTGCCTCTCCCATACTTCCAATAACTAGGAACTATCTTTTCCATCTCTTCTATGCCGCATTTTGTTTCCTGAAGTAGTAGTATATCTGGTTTTTCTGCGATGAGCATATCTCATAGTAGTCTTTGTTTACTATGACCATTGAGTCCCCTTATATTCCAAGAGATGATATTCATGAGAAAGGGTGGGGGGATGAGGTGGGAAACTATCATATATGAGATGTATCTGACCTAAGTTGACCATGAAGTGTCCTATCTCCTGGATGAGCTTTTTGGTGGATTTCTGCCCTGGTTTCTTTTCATCTTTTGGAGGTTTGCACTATTATTTTGGTGTATTTCCATGGATTCCTAGGATTTCATTAGATCTGGCGGTGGAGCCTACTGACAAGTTGAGGAAATTTTTTTGTACTATTCCCAGCTGATCAGGTGGGATGGTGAAAAGTTTATGATGTTTGTAGGTGTGCTCCAGGTGCTCGAGGTCTACTCCAGCTAGATCTTGCTCATCTAGTTCCATATCCACATCTCCATCTTCTACCTCTATGGGTTCAAAACCTATAGTCATAGAGATGGTTTTGGCGATAGGTTGGGAGTGCACTCGAGTTTCCTTTGTTGTCTCTTTCGTAGGGTTAGGGGGTGTTTTCTCTCGGGTGGGGATTGCGATGCTTCCAAGCCTACTGGTTTTTTCTATAGTATCCCGTATTGGTTTCTCGTGGTTGGTTCTTTGACGGTTTGGAAAACTGGTCACTTTCCTCCTTGTTTTCTCTTTCCATTTGTTGGTATGAATCCCTCTTTGTATTTGTTTGATTCTTGGTTTCCCTCCTTGTTGGGTGTGTTGAGAGGACAATCCCTGAAGAGGTGCTCGTGCTCATGGAACTTCAGCATCTGAACACAATGTGTTCATGATCAATGGTTTGCATCCAGTCCTCATCCTGGTACTCTAGAACGATAGATCCTGGTAGTAGCTTTGTAATGTTTAGATAGACACATATTCATGCATAGGATGTATACCTTCGTTTCTTGGTGGCTTCTAAGGATTTTACATACACTCATATTGTGTTTCCTATGCCCGCCAGGACCCCTTCCAGCCAGAAATCTTGTGGAAAGGAGTATAAACTCAGCTAGACTGGGCATGGGAAAAGTCCTCTAGTTCAGGGTTGAATGTTTTCATCCAAAATCTCATAAAAAGACCCGCTAAGTTGAAGAAATATGGTCCACGATCAAAGATCAGATTTTTATCTTCTAGGTTATGTATGATTATGGTAAAGAAACCCTTGGAGCCCAGCTGTAGATCGAAGTGGCCTTTGGTCTTCCACCATTCATATATCCATTTTACCAGTTCTTTCTCTGATGTCTGGAGTCCTAAATTTTTTCCGATTAGGGTGTAGTCTCCCATGTATTGCTTATGTTCCTCAATCTGGGGTGTGCTTACAATGTATTTTGGGGCTTGTGTTGCTTGCAGGATGCATTTCCCTAGTACCCAAGGTTGATTATTGATTTTATATAGTGTGGTGGGTATGGATTTCCTTGAATCTATGTCCATATCTAGATCTTTGAATGTCCCCTAAGAAATGAGTTGTGAACGAAGGTCCGGGGGGGGGTTCAAAAGTTGGGTGCTTGGAGCCACCTCTATTGCTTCCTTGGGATATTTCAGAACTGTAGGAAGGGCCTTACAACTCTCCATCACTCAGGATAATTATGCCCCTATAGGGCGGCGAGGTGCACCAGAGCAGAAGTTACCCTAACCCTAGCCGCTCAAGAAAAAATGATTATTTTTTACCTGTAACTCAATTAGTAAATTAGTAAGGGGGAAAGTCATTAAAACTTGTAAGGGATTATCAGGACACCTAGGAGCGATTCTAGGAGTGATTTTAGGTGGGTGAGGGAAATTTGAGTAATTAATTAATCAACAAAATTAATTTAGGGTGCAATGGAGGGGATGGGTGACACATGTACGAGGAGGATTTTATGAATTAAATTGTTGATAAATAAATTAAATGGGAAATTAGGAAAGTAAAGGACTTTGAAATTCTATATAATGGAGGGAGGAGAAGGATGATGGATATGTTCTATTATGTGTAGCGTTATGTTTCATAATTTTAGACTTGATTGACTTAGCTTGTGGGAGTTGGGATACCCAGTTCGGTGAGGAGTGGTAGTTTGGCCTTGTGAGGAGAGATGGGAGCTAGTTGATTCTTTGGTTAGTGTGTGTGGCCCCATTGCATATTGGGGGAATAAGGGGGAAGAAGATTACCCCTAGTGTTGGTTGGGAGGTATAGATTAAGTCTCATCTGTTGGCAAGGGGGATCTGCATGGAGCGCGCAGGACAACAACTCAGAGCGGGTGACTTCGGCTACGATACGCTTCCTTTATTTTTGCATGGCAGATTATTAGTATACTTGGTGCTTTTAGTTCTGTATATTTATTTGGGTAAATAAAATGATTGAACTAGAATTTTAATTGATAATTGAATCTCCCCCATAGCCTTAAGCTCACTGTTGATTGATTCCCTTGGCTTTCGATCCCTGCATATCATGACCGTCCTATGGTTTTATTGATTTTGTGATGAGTTTTCACTTCTTACTTCTCCCTCATCCCTATCTCATCATTCCTCGTCTGGGTAGTTGGCCAAAAGCTAGATTGACGGTCATCACTTCGATGTTAATAGACCTATAGATCCTAATTCCCTACCTTTCTATGCGATGATGATGAGTGACAGATGTTTCTGCCCAGCTGTCTACCCATATTGATTATTCTTGGTTGATTGATGGTCATTTCACCTTTTGATGTTTCATTACCTCTATGTATCATTTATCCTTCCCTCGCAAACCAATTCATATCCTCTGCGTTCGATCTCTGTGTTTGCTTGGGATCTACATTTTGATATATCACCCTGCGTTCTAAATGATCTTGGCAAGTGATCACTGTGTTTACTTTATCTCCTTGTTTCCACCCACTTTTACCCACTTTTCAACCCACTCTCCTTGGCATCTTGCACACCTCGATTATTTTAAAAATTGTGCAACCACTCCCTCCTATACTCTGTAATATGGATACGTAACCACTACAAATTCTATGGCTCCCCACAAGCATTCAATCAAAAAATTTTCCTCTGCAATCTAATACATTCGATGGCGAATTTTACCCTACAAATTTACCCTTGGTTTATACATTTACAGAATGCAATTTCACCCTTCTATTGCACAACTATTTAGTCCTCCCTTGCACGAAAATTTCATGACACACAACGAACTAATATTTTTCTTAGCAAAATCTTTATTGTTTTCATTTGGTTAGACAACAATTATAATTGTATAGATAGAGAATTTAAAGACAACAATTAGATTTGTATAGACAATGTTTCCATTGCTATGAAAACATTATATATATAGTTTAATTCCTAGCAAAATTCCTTTAGAGTTGTTAATCCTTTTAAGAAAGTGATATCCTGATGGAGATATTTACATTTAAACCTTTGTTAATTTCTTCTTATAGTATTATTACATTTTTATGGGACAACGATACACTGTGTTTCTGTATAGCATATTATTCTGTATCTATATTGGATGGACAATAATTTATTACACAATCTTCACACCACCATCTTTGTGGAACACACACAACCTTCACACCACGATTTCGTGGCACTCTACACAGTATTGCAACCACGATTCCTTGGCAAATTACACATGGTTAACCCACGACTTTTTGGACGAACTCACCCAACCTTCATGGCTGCATTTTTAATATGAGCATGACTGCATTTTAAAATGTTGTGTAAGGATGAATTTTTAATGAGCGAATTTAATATTCTTCTTAATCCATTTAATCCTTTTAATTATGCATTTTTATATGCTTATTTAACACACATTTTAATCCTTTAGAAACTAGCGAATTTAAATTTAGAAACTGGCAAATTTGAATTTTAATCCTTTAGGAACTGGTGTTTTAATTCTCTAATATAGTCGTGGAATATGGCATTTTAATGCTCTGAATTTGAATTGAATTTGAATTGTTTAGAAAATGGCATTTTAATGCTCTGATATAGTCATTGAATCTATGTTTTAATGCTCTTAATTGAATTGAATTTTAATCCTTTAGAAACCGGTGTTTTAATGCTCTGATATAGTCATTGAATCTAGCGTTTTAATGCTCGAATTTGAATTGAATTTTAATCCTTTAGAAACTGGTATTTTAATGATCTGATGTAGTCGTTGAATCTACAAGATGCAAGTTAAATTCTTGTAGGAAGACAACATAGCTCTAGGCTATGCAAACAGTTAGAATTAGTGCATTCGACTAAAGACTTGATATAGTAAGCATTTAAAAATGGTGATAGATTATTTTAATAAATTGGAAAAGGTTTTAAATCTTTAGAAGTTATTTTCTTGGTGAAAATATGAATTGTAGCAAAGTCAAAATATCAAACATGGCAGTGAAGCTAAGAACTTTAAAGTCAAATTTTAATGTTAAAGTATTTTCAACCATCTTTAGATATCACAATTTTATATTAATACTGGAATATCTAAAGTCAACTTAGGCACTGTATGTTAACTAGCTTGGGTATCAGACCGAATAAGAAATATTAGATTATGCAAATAATAAAAATTTCAGTATAAGTGTAAATTACCAAGATTTTTACATACCTAATTTGTGTAGTTTAGTTATGTTCATCTTTTAGCATGTTCTTTTTAAGGGATGTAACAAATATAAATGGATCTCATAGGAATTATTGTAAAAGGATTGCATAAGCATCAAATCCTATCGCTTGGGGTCCCGGTTTAAGCTTCGTTCACTCCCAAGGGAGATGCACCTATGATTTCCAAGGAAGCAAGTTCAACTTCGTGGATGGATAGTTTAGGAATGTTATAATTGCCACGTTTCTGCACGCGTCGATTGGGGCTTCGGTTAGTCTTCTTTTGATTCAACAATGCATTCGATCTCCTAGCGCATTGGTTTTCTTGAGTCATCGATCCATATAGGATTGAGTTTCTCCAGGGTGATCATCGCGCCTATCACCTAGGGACAGCATGATCCCTGATGAGGGGATCATGGTTGATCCTATTGGATAGAGGCAAACGATAACTTGACCAGAGTCTGTGCTTCCCGTGTGAGTGTTCTTGATCGTTGTAATTTGTTGTTAGCGCTTGAGTTGTAACACCTTCATGCATTGGGTTCACACACCTTGAGGTTCTAGTCATTGGTCATCAAGACTCTTGTGTCAGGAGGGTGGATGTTTTCCCTTATCTTGTGGTCACGATTGCATCGGGTGGGTAGTCGTTTCTTCTGGTCTTTTTACAAATGTTTCACCCAGCTACTCTTGTGCCAGTGCATGGAGTCATAGTCGTATATTTCCTGTCGGTGAGAGTGGTGCTCACTGTCTGGTATGTTTTCTATATGTAATCATTGTGGTCATCCTGTTTAAATAAAATAAACTAAAAACATTTCATAGTTTCTTTTTCACTGATAGTCGTAACAATACGGGGTTGCCACATATGGTATCAAAGAGGGCTCAACCCTACAACTTTGGATCGCGAGGATTTCCACTGCATTAAATATTTGAGTTCTAACCTAGCGCTAATTAAAACTTGAACGTATCCAGGTGGTGATCTCGATTAGAGGATGCAACATAGGTTGTGATGTGGTGTCATGGAAGGAGGTGTGATGCCTCCTCAAGGGTCTGCACCCTCAAAGTCTAATCCCATGGGCGAGAAAAATCCCTTGGGCTGGATTCAATTGTTGTAAGGGATGATGATCATCTGACCATGGTCCTTGCAGTGATGGTTAGAGGCCTTCAATCACCTTCTGTGTTAATATGAGGCTAGGGCGCCCATACCCATGAGGGTCCACAACACGCCCACTCAATACTGTTAGTCTTCACTGCGAACTCGAGAAGGTCAAATTTCCTGATTTCTTTGGTTCCCTGGATAGTGCAGTTGTCGAGGCATGGTTGGAGAATAAGTCAAGGTTCTTGCACTTCATGACTATACCTCCAACATGAAGGTTCACAGTGTGTTCTTTCAAATGAAGGGGAGCACTCTTCTATAGTGGAAGATGCTCCTACCACTTTTAAACTTGGTCGTCGAAGACATGTCATGGGAACTGCTCGAGGAACAGTTTCATGAGAGGTATCTTCTAAGGAATTCGTTGAGATTCAACTCAACGAGTTCAACACCTTACAATAGGGTGATCGTATGGTGCCCGAGTATGTGCCTCATTTTTGGAGTTTCTACGGTATGCTCCACACCCTTATCGAGAAACAAAAGGTCAACAAGTTTGTGTTGGCCTTAGCATTGGAATTTAGCTTCTACTTTAGGTGCCAGCATTACTGGATCAAACAAGTATGTTGGAATGTGTGGAGCCACATTTCCAGTGCCACTGCTGAGTGAATAGGACTAGAGCATCTGGATCATTTAGACCCGCTACCATGGAAAATTGGGCAATGCCCATCGGATTCATTCAATGATGAATAACCGCCAGGTAGAGCACCAGTCGATTGTGCTTGAGACGTCAGGTATCGTCGCTGACCAGAAACTTAGTGACTTGGTAGATCTCGGTGCTACCAAGAGTTTCATTTCTGGTGCAATGCTAAAAAGGATTAAGGTAAAGGCAGTCGAATAGGATGATTTTATCTTTGTAGAGATGGCTTTAGGAGCCAAACAGAAGGTTGGAGGAAAGGTTATAGGTTGTACCCTTAACATGGGAAAGTTTGTCACTAGGGACGCACTGTATGTCATGATCTTAGGATCTTATGATGTCATAATCAGTATGGAATGGTTGGAATCGCATGAGGTGATACTCAACTGTAAGATGAAAATGTGGAGCTTGGTCGATGATGAGGGACAGAGACGCGTGATTGTAGGTCAGAACCAGGGAGTTTTCCTGAGGTTCATCTCTTTCTTGCAGCTATGGAAGAGCATGTGCAAGGGGTGTAAGGTTCATGTGATCCTTTCCTTAAATGAAAAGGGAGTAGCGGAAGGTCTAGATCACCTTCCGGTGGTGAGAGAGTTTGTTGATGTATTCCTAGATGAGTTACCTGGGATGGCACCAGAGAGGGAATTGGAGTTTTCTATAGACCTAAAATCGGGGATTGAACCAATAGCGAGAATGCCTTATCGTATGTCGACCTTGAAGTTACAGGAGTTGAGAATGAAACCGAAGGAGTTGCTCGACCTGAGACTTATACGTCTGAGTGTGTCACCGTGGGGTGTGCTTCTTATGTCTATACAAAATAAGGATGGATCATGGAGACTATGCATTGACTAACGTCAATTGAACAAGGCAACAATCAAGAATCAGTATCCACTGCCAAGGATTGATGAATTGTTCGATCAGATGAAGGGTGTGACGGTGTTTTCCAAGATTGATTTTCCATCAAGGTATCACCGATTACCGATCAAGGAGGATGCCATCCCTAAGACCGCCTTTAAGATGAGGTTTGGACATTATGAGTTTATTGTTTTACCATTGGGACTGACAAATTCCCCAGGGGTATTTATGAGTTTGATGAACGGGGTGTTGTGTGAGTACTTGGAAAAGTTCATCCAAGTATTCATTGATGATATTTTTATTTACTCTCGGATGACGGAGGATCATGATGAGCGCTTGCACGTGGTACTACATTTTCTGTGAGAGCACAAATTGTATGGGAAGTTTTACAAATGCCCATTTTATCACTAGAAGATTCATTACTTAGGGCATATCATCTCCAGCGAAGGTATCATCAGGGATCCAACAAAGGTCAAGGATATTATTGAATGTAATGCACCGAAGTATGTCCCGAAAGTGCGTAGCTTCAAGGGTTTAGCAAGATACTAATGAAGGTTCGTTGAGGGATTTTCAAAGATAGAAAATCCGATCATGGAATTGCAGAAGAAGAGCAAGAAGTTTTTTTGGACCGAGAAATGCACGGAATCATTTCGGAGGCTCAACGAGCTATTGAAAACAACACAGATACTAAAGGACCATGATATGGACGCGAACTTCTTAGTATACACTGACACATCCAAGGAAGGCTTAGGTAGATTCTTTATGCCAGACGGTTGAGTGATCACTTCTCGAGGAAATTGAGAAGGCACGAGGAGAACTATGTGACATGTGATTTGGAGTTATTAGCAATTGTTTATGCCTTGAAGGTTGGAAGACACTACCTTGTTGGACGAAAATTTGAACTAAAAAAATGGACCACTATGGACTACAACACATCTTTACACAAAGGAGACTTGAATGCACGACAATGGTGTTGGTCGAAACTACTTAGCGAGTGTGATTTTGAGATTACTTACATAAAGGGACAATGAACCGAGAAACAGATGCATTGAGTCAGAGACCTCACACCTTTTCATTGTTTCCTCTTCCAACAAATCTATGTGAAAAGATTCTAACTTTAAAGCGCGATGATGACTAGTACAAGAGGTCAAGGATTTTATTGGACCAAAAAAATGATGGTAACAATATTTGAAGGATTTACGTTGGACGATAAAGTACTAATGAGATAAAAGAAAAAATTTAATTTACGTACCACCGACCGACGAGTTCAGGATTTTGATCCTAAACGAGGTTCACAGAGCAATGTACATGACTCACCCGGGAGACATGAAGATGAGGGGGGACCTTAAAAACTTATTTTGATGGAAAGGAATGAAGGTAGACATAGTGAACTGTGTGGCCAGATGTCTAGAATGTCAGTAGGTAAGGGCCGAACATAGACATCCAACAAGATTACTACATTTACACTCTCTTCCGGAATCAAAATGGGAGGTTATTTTGATGCATTTTATTGTTGGACTGCTACTGAAGACAATGAGACACGACTCGATTTTCATGGTAGTAGACACTATGACGAAGAGTGTTAATTTAATCCTGTGTGTACGACATATCAGGCACTTGACATAGTTAGAGTTTTCATCAATGAGATTGGGAGGTTGTATGGCATACCTAAGGGGATTATATCCAATCAAGGATCTGTGTTTACTGGACGATTTTGGACTAGCTCCCAAGAGGCCTTGGGAACCGAACTTAAATTTAGTACTGTGTATCACCCAAAGACTGACATATAGACCAGATGAATGAACCAGACCTTGGAAGGCATGTTGCGCATGTACATGATGGACCATCCAAAGCATTGGGAAGAATTCTTGCCACTAGTAGAATTCTCTTATAACAACAATTACCAAAGCACCATTAAGATGGCACCCTTCGATTTTCTTTATGGCCAACCATGTCAAATTCCTTTGAGTTGGGATCGGTTGAGGTTAGGGTCCTCGTGGGACTGGCAATGATCCAAGAAATGGAAGATTAAATGCAAACTAAGAGAAAGGATCAAAGAAATGTAGGATTGACAGAAGAGTTATGTCGATGCGTGTCATGTTGATCATAGTTACGATGTGTCGATCGAGTATTCTTGTGGATGAGACCGCATAAGAGTTCGATCAAGTTGGAAAAAGGGGATAAACTATCTCCTAGATTCGTGGTAACCTACAAGATTGTGCAAAAGAGAGGCATGTGGCCTATTGATTATCCTTGTTGATTCTTGAGTCATATGCATGATGTCTTTCACGTCTATATTTGAGACATTTTGATTAGTGATCCTACACATGTTTTCACTTGAGCACCTTGCGGGTGTCGGATGAAGGTGGGCTCATGGCTGATCTAATATGCATCCTAGATCATCGCGTTCAACGTCTACGACGTCGATGAGTAGATCAGGTCAAGGTCCAGTGGGACTAGTAGAGTCTACACTGGACAACCTGGGAGGATGCATATGATATGTAGTTCCATTTTTCTTTTATAGATAGACTTATGATACTATGATACACATTATTTTGACCCTTATATATTGTGAAACTTCAGGACAAAGTTTAGACAAAGAGGGGGTGTATGTAACATCCTGCTCTTGTGCACACTGAGAAAACTTATTCTTTGAGGACACTTTCTCGCAAGTGATCCATATTATTATACTTTTTGGAATTTTAATTATGATTATGAGGCGTTATGAATTGATGACATGTTATTTGGCTTCATTGATATAGACAGGTGCTATTGAATCGATTTTCCTCAGTGTGAAAGATTTTGGACCTCGAGGATGCAGAGGCATCGATGGAACCCCTTGGACTCTGGATCGAGTCAAGGAGTGTACTATTGACGTTTGATTGTTGTGTATATGACATTTGTGCATCTGATTAGATGATATGATTATGGATATAATTTTGACATAATTCGTTGATGATTCAGGATGATTATAGCTTGCCGAACAAACTCACATGTGGATTAGAGTGGTCACACATGACTACTAGAGACGTTGAGGGAGAGGTGTGGATAGCAACCCTTCCATGGCCTACTAACACTCACTCTGTGGCTCAAACTATATGTTAAATATTACCTAGTTCAAGAAGACCCACGATGCCGTCAAGGCCGACTGCGACAATTGCTCAAGATGATTCTAAGGGGCACACAATAAGGCATGGGATTTATTCCTTAGAGGCCCTTAGTCTCCCACAACATCACCTGGTGGAGTATTGACTCTAGAGGTTTTTTATGTCTACCAAGTCAGTCAAGAGGTGAGTGGCACCCTTGCAACACGTAGTGTGTCCTGAAGGGCACATCGCACATGAAAAAATGGAAAGAGGGGAGTGGCACCCTTGGAGCACGTAGTGCGTTCTGAAGGGTGCGTCACACAAGGGAAACAGATTGAGGGGAGTGGAACCCTTGGAGCACCTAGTGCATCCTGAAAGGCACATCACATTGATAATTAATAAATGGATAAACCTATATGGCCTTAGGATGAATAACGTGATAAGAAATATTTAAAACAATTCCCCTAATAAATTTTTGCCCAGCCTAGGAAAATAAAGTTTAGGTCTAAGTGATACTTATGATAAAAGAATTTTTATCTATTTATATAAAAAGAAAAATAAAAAATAAATCATTAATAGTGATAATCATCATTAATCATGTGACGAGAAGGGGGTAAGTAATTCATTTAATTTATAAAAATCTTTCGGGGGATAAAATTTAAAAAGGGGAAAAAGGGGAAATAATTGTTTTGTCACTTATGTTAATAAAAAATTATTAATTAAAAGGAAAAAGGGAAAAATTTAATTTATACACCTGCCAATTTGAGTTTTAAATGAAAATGGAAATAGAGAAATTTAAAAGAATTAGGAAACTAGGAAAAAGAAGGAAACACAAAAAGAAAGGGGAAACCGAAGGAAAAAGCAGAAAGCCTAACTTAGTAAGGTATCTAGAATTTAAGAATTTCTAAATTAAAATCAACTAGTAAATTAGTAAGGGGGAATTCATTAAAAATTGTAAGAGAATATGGGGACACCTAGGAGCGATTCTAGGAGTTCTTTTAGGTGGGTGAGGGAAATATGAGTAATTAATTAATTAATGAAATTAATTTATGGTGCAATGAAGGGGATGGGTGACACATGTACAGGGAGGATTTTATGAATTAAATTGTTGAAAAATAAATTAAATGAGAATTTGACAAAGTAAAGGACTTCGAAACTCTATATAATGGAGGGAGGAGAAGGATGATGGATCTCTTCTGTTATGCGTAATGTTACGCTACACAATTTTAGACATGACTGAATTATCTTGTGGGAGTTGGGATACCCAGCTCAGTGAGAAGTGGTAGCTCGACCTTGCGAGGTGAGCTGGGAGCTAGCTGACTGTTTAGTTAGTGTGCATGGCCCCTTTTCATCTCGGGGATATAAGGGGGAAGAAGAGTACCCATAACATTGGTTGGGAGGTACCGGTGAAGTCTCATCGGTTGAAAAGAGGGAGCTACATGGAGCACATGGGAAAAAAAATCAGAGCAGGTGACTTGGGCTCTGGTATGCTTCCTTTATTTCTGCATGGTAGATTATTAGTATACTTAGTGCTTTTAGTTCTGTATATTTATTTGGATAAAGAAAGTGATTGAACTAGCATTTTAATTGATAATTGAATCTCCCCCATAGCCTTAAGCTCGTTGTTCATTGATTCCCTTCACTTTCGATCCTTGCATGTCATGACCATGCTATGGTTTTATTGTTTTTGTTATGAGTTTGTGCTTCTTACTTCTCCCTCATCCCTAGCTCATCAGTCCTTGCATGGACAGTTGGTCAGGAGCCAGATCGACAGTCGTCACTTCAGTGTTAATAGACCTATAGATCCTAATGCGCTACCTTTCTGTGCAATGATGATGAGCGACAAATGTTTCTTCCCAATCGTCTACCCCTGTTGATTGTTCTTGGTTGATTGATGGTCATTGCCCCTTTTGGCATTTGATTACCTCTGTGTATGGTCTATCCTTCCCCCGCAAACCAATTCATATCCTCTGCATTTGATATCTGCACTTGCTTGGACTTTGCATTTTGATATATAACCCCTGCATTCTAAATGATCTCGACATGTGATCACTGTGTTTACTTTATCTCTGCATTTCCACCCACTTTTACCCAATCTTCAACCCACTCTCCTTGGAATCTTACACATCGCGATTGTATTAAAAATTGCGCAACCACTGCCTCTTATACTCTGCAATCTGGATACATAACCACTACGAATTCCATGGTTCCCTACAAGCATTCAATCACAAATTTTTCCTCTGCAATCTAATACATTCGATGGGGAATTTTACCCTGCGAATTTACCCTTGGTTTATACATTTATAGATTGTGATTTCACCCTTCTATTTCACAACGATTCTGTGCTTCTATTTCACAGCTATTTCATCCTACCATTGCACAACTATTTAGTCCTTCCTTGCATGGCGATATCATGACACATAGGGAACTAATATTTTTCTCAGCAAAATCTTTATTTTTTTCATTTGGTTAGACAACAATTATAATTGTATATAGAGAGAATTTAATTAGATAGCAATTAGATTTATATAGACAATGTTTTCATTGTCATGACAACATTATATATATAGTTTAATTCCCGACGAAATTCGTTTAGAGTTGTTAATACTTTTAAGAAAGTGATATCCTGACAGAGATATGTAGATTTAAACCTTTGCTAATTTCCTGTTATATTATTATTACATTTTTATGGGACAATGATACAATGCATTTCTGGATAGCATATTATTTTGTATATATATTGTATGGAAAATGATTTATTACAAAATCTTCACACCACCATCTTCATGTCACACACATAGCCTTCACACCGCGATTTCGTGGCACTTTACACAGTATTTCAACCATGATTCCTTAGCAAATTACACAGGGCTACCCCATGAATTTTTAGGCAAGCTCACCCAACCTTCATGGTTGCGATTTTAATATGATCATGACTGCATTATAAAATGTTGTGTAAGGATGAAATTTTAATTAGCGAATTTAATATGCTTCTTAATACATTCAATCCTTTTAATTATGTGTTTGTATATGCTTATTTAACATGCGTTTTAATCCTTTAGAAACTGGTGAATTTAAATTTAGAAAATGGTGAATTTTAATTTTAATCCTTTAGAAATTAGTGTTTTAATGCTCTGATATAGTCGTCGAATATGGCATTTTAATGCTCGGAATTTGAATTGAATTTTAATCTTTTTGAAACTGGCGTTTTAATGCTCTGATATAGTTGATGAATCTGGCGTTTTAATGCTTTGAATTGAATTGAATTTTAATCCTTTAGAAACTGGCGTTTTAATGCTCTGATATAGTTGTTTAATCTGGCGTTTTAATGCTCTGAATTTTAATTGAATTTTAATCCTTTAGAAACTAGTGTTTTAATGCTCTGATATAGTCATTGAATCTACAAGATGCAAGTTAAATTCTTGCACGAAGACAACATATCTCTAGGTTATGCAAATAGTCAAAATAGGTGCATTTGACTAAGGACATGAAATAGTAAGCATTTACAAATGGTGATAGACCATTGTAATAAATTGGAAAAGGTTTCAAATCTTTAGAAATTGTTTTCTTGGTGAAAATACGAATTGTAGAAAAGTCAAAATATCAAACATGGCAGTGAATCTAAGAACTTTAAAGTCAAATTTTAATGTTAAAGTATTTTAACCCATCTTTAGATATCACAATTTTATATTAATACTCGAATCTCTAAAGTCAACTTAGGCACCGAATGTTAACTAGCTTGGGTATCAGACCGAATAAGAAATATTAGGTTAAGCAAATTTCAGTATAAGTGTAAATTACCAAGCTGTTTACATACCTAATTTGTGTAGTTTAGTTATGTTCATATTTTATCATGTTCTCTTTAAGGGATGTAACAAATATAAATGGATCTCATAGCAATTCTTGTAAAAGGATTGCATAAGAATAAAATCCTATCGATTGGGGTCCCGTTTCAAGCTTGGTTCACTCCCAAGGGAGAAGCACTTATGATTTCCAAGGAAGAAAGTTCAACTTCGTGGATGGATAGTTTAGGAATGTTATATTCGCCAAGTTTTTGCATGTATCAATTGGGGCTTGGGTTAGTCATCTTGTGATTGGACAGTGCATTTGATATCCTAGCACGTTGGTTTTATTGAGTTATCAGTCCAGATATGATTGTGTTGCTCCAGGGTGATTGTCATGCCTATCGCCTAGGGATGACATGATCCCTGATGAGGGGATCATGGCACACCCTATTGGTTAGAGGCGAATGATAACTTGACCGAAGTCTGTGCTTCCCATGTGAGTTTTGTTGATCGTTGTAAGTTGTTGTTAGTGGTTGAGTTGTAACACCTTCATGCGTTGGGTTCACACGCCTTGAGGTTCTAGTCACTGGTCATATAGAATGTTGTGTCAGGAGGGGGGATGTTATCCTTTAGCTTGTACATGTGGTAACAATTGCATCGGGTGGGTAGTCATTTCTCCTGGTTGTTTTACGCATGTTTCGCCTAGCTGCTCTTGTGCTGGTGCATGGATTCATAGTCGTATGTTGGATGTCGGAGAGCATGTTGCTCGCCGTCAGGTATGTTGTCTAGCTGTAATCATTGTGGTCATCTTGTTTAAAAAAAAAAAAAAAAACATTTTACACTTTCTGCTTCGCTGGTAGTCGTAACGATATGGGGTTGTCACATATGGTATCAGAGCGAGTTCAACCCTGCGACTGTGGATCGATAGGCTTTCCACTATAGTAAACCTTTGAGTTCTAACCTAGCACTAATTAAAACCTTAAAGTATCTAGGCGGTGATATCAATTAGAGGATGCCACATAGGTTACCGTGTGGTGTCGTGGAAGGAGGTGCGACGCCTCCTAAAGTGCTCGCACCCTCGAACTGTAACCCCATGGGGGAGTAAAAATCCCTTGGGTTGGATTTGATTGTTGTAAGGGATGATGATCGTCTGACCAGGGTCCTTCTAGAGATGGTTAGAGGCATTGAATCACCTTCTGTACTGAGATGAGGCTGGGGTGCCCATACCCTTGAGGTTCCACAATGCACCTAGTTAGTGCTGGTAGTCTTCACTGTGAACTTGAGAAGGTCAAATTTCTCGATTTCTTTGGTGCCCCAGACAGTGAAACCACTGAGGCATGGTTGGAGAATAAATTGAGGTTCTTGCACTTCGTGACTAGACCTCCAATATGAAGGTCTATAGGGTGGTCTTTAAAAATAAGGGGATCTCTCTTCTATGGTGGAAGACCCTCCTTCCACTGTTAAAATTGGCCATCAAAGACATGTCATGGGAATTGTTCGAGGAACGGTTCCATGAGAGGTATCTTTTGAGGAATTCATTGAGCGTCAAATCAATGAGTTCAACTCCTTATGAAAGGGAATCCATATTGTTCCTAAGTACGAGGCTCTTTTTTGGAGCTTCTTCGGTATGCTCTGCACCATTACCAAGAAACTTAAGGTCAACATGTTTGTGTTGGCCTTAGCATTGGAATTCAGCTTCTAATTTGGGTACCAGGATTACTAGACCAAAGAAGTATGTTGGAATGTGGGGAGACACAATTCTAGCGTGAATGCCCAGTGAAGAGGACTAGAGCATCTGGATCAGTTAAACTAGCTACCATGGGAAATTGGGCAAGGCGCATCAAATTCATGCAGCATTGAATAACCACGAGGAAGAGAACTAATCGACTATGCTTGAGACATCAATTACCGTCACTGACCAGACTCTTAGTGATTTGATGGATCCTGGTGCTACCAAGAGTTTCATTTCTGGTGCAGTGCTAAAAAGGATTAAGGTAAAGGTAGTCAAACATGAAAATTTTAGCGTTGTAGAGATGGGTTCGGGAGCCAAACATAAGGTTGGAGGAAAGGTTATAGGCTCTACCCTTAACCTAGGAGATTTTTTCACCAGGTTCGACCTGTACGTCATGATCTTAGGATCTTTTGATGTCGTAATCTTTATGGACTGGTTGGAATCGCACAAGGCAATACTCAACTATAAGATGAAACGGTGGAGCTTGGTAGATGATGAGGGATAGAGACACGTGATTGTAGGTCGAAACCAGGGAGATTCCCTGAGGTTCATCTCTTCCTTGCAGCTACAAAAGAGCATGTGCAAGGGGTGTAAGATTCATGTGATCCTTGCCTTAAACGAAAAGGGAGTAGCGGAAGGTCTATATCACCTTCCAGTGGTGAGAGAGTTTGTTGATGTCTTTCTGGAGGAATTACATGGGATGCCTCCAGAGAGGTAATTGGATTTTTTTATAGAACTAAAACTTGGGACTAAATGAATAGCGAGAATGCCTTATTGTATCTCAAACCTAGAGTTACAAGAGTTGAGAATGCAACTGAAGGAGTTGCTCAACCTCGGACTTGAAGTCCAAGTGTGTCACCGTGGGGTGTGCCTGTTATTTTCATACAAAATAAGGATGGGTCATGGAGACTTTGCATTGACTACCGTCAATTGAAGAAGGAAATGATCAAGAATTAGTATCCACTTCCAAGGATTGATGAATTTTTCGATCAGATGAAGGGTGCGACGGTGTTTTCCAAGATCAATTTTTGATTAGGGTATCACCTATTACAGATCAAGGAGGATGACGTCCCTAATACCACCTTTAAGATGAGGTTTGGACATTACAAGTTTAATGTTTTATTATTGGGACTGACAAACACCGCAGGGGTATTTATGGGATTGATGAATGGGATGTTCTGTGGGTACTTGGACAAGTTCATCCAAGTATTCATTGATGATATTTTGATTTACTCTCGGATGACGGAGGAGCATGATGAGTGCTTGCGCGTGGTAGTATAGTGTCTGTGAGAGAACAAATTGTATGGGAAGTTGTCCAAATGCTTATTTTATCAATCAAAGATTCACTACTTAGGGCATGTCATCTCCGGTGAAGGTATCGCCATGGATCTAGCAAAGGTCAAGGATATTATGGAATGTCATGCGTCAACGAATGTCCTGAAAGTGATAGATTCATGGGTTTAGCAGGATAATAATGACGGTTCGTCGAGGGATTTTCGAAGATAGAAAATCTGATCATGGAATTGCAGAATAAGAAGAAGAAGTTTGTTTGGACCGAGAAATGCGTGGAAGCATTTCGGAGGTTCAAAGAGTTGTTGACAACAACATCAATACTAAAGGACCCTGACATGGATGCAGACTTCTTGGTATTCACTGATGCATCCAAGGAAGGCTTGGGCGGAGTCTTGACTCCAGACGGTTGAGTGATCACTTACTTCTCAAGGAAATTGAGAAGGCATGAGGAGAACTATGAGACGCATGATTTGGAGTTGTTAGTAATTTTTTATGCCTTGAAGGTTGGGAGACACTACCTTGTTGGAGAAAAATTTGAACTAAAAAAATGGACCACTATGGACTACAACACATCTTTACGCAAAAGCAACCTGAACACATGACAACGGCATTGGTCGAAACATCTTAGCTAGTGCGATTTCTAGATTACTTACATAAAGGGACAGTGAACCGAGCAACATATGCATTGATTTAGAGACCTCACACCTTTTGGTTGTTGCCTCTTCCAAAAAATCTACGTGAAAAGATTCTAACTTTAAAGCGTGATGATGACTGGTACAAGAGGTCAAGGATTTTATCGGACCAAACAAAATCATGGTACCAAGATTTGAAGGATTTACGTTGGATGACGATGGACTAATGAGATAAAAAAAAATGAATTTACGTACCACTGAACGACGAGTTGAGGAGTTTGATCCTAAACAAGGCTCATAGAGTAGTGTACATGACTCACCCAGGAGACATAAAGATGAGTATGGAGCTTAAACCCTTATTCTTCTGGAAAGTAATGAAGGAAGACATAGTCAACTATGTGGCTAGATGTCTAGAATGTCAGTAGGTAATGGCAGAACATAGAAATCCAACAGGATTACTACAACCACATGCTATTCTGGAATCGAAATGGCAGGTTATTTCGATGGATTTTATTATTGGATTGCCACTGACGACAAGGAGACATGAATCTATTTTCATGGTAGTTTCACTCTGATGAAGAGTGATCATTTATTCTTGTGCGTACGACATATCAGGCACCTAAAATAGCTATATTTTTCATCAGTGAGATTGGGAGGTTGTATGGCATACCTAAGAGGATTATATTCGATCGAGGATCAGTGTTTACTAGACAATTTTGGACTAGTTCCCAAGAATCCTTGGGAACTTGACTTAACTTTAGTATTGTGTATCACCCGGAGACTGACAGGCATATCGGGTGAATGAACCAAACCTTGGAAGGCATGTTGCGCATGTATGTGATGGACCAACCAAAGCATTGGGAAGAATTCTTGCCACTGGTAGAAATCGCTTATAACAACAATTACTAAAGCACCATTACGCAGAGATTTACCATTCCATAAAATGATGGGATTTATCAATCAACGTAGAGGTTTACTAGAGTTTAAACAATTGAAATGCAGAGTGTAATAAGATTTTATCCAATCAAGACACAAAGAACCAAAAAAAATCTGAGAATCAACGCAACTATGAGAATCAAATGCAGAGAAACAAACAATGGTGGACAGGAGAGAATAAATGCCTAGGAGAGAATTCCTTGATGGGCTGAGAATGATCCTATAGTTATTATCCATGCACAGGAAATAAATTCATTTGAATATAAGTCTTCAAACACCAGAGTGATTACCATAGATTCGACTGTTGGCCAATTTCTCAGGCATAGACTAATAACTTAAGGGATAAAAAAACAGAGGATAAAAACACAATTTGCATCCATATCTTCTCCATCGAGAACCAAATAATGAAAACACAGGAAGGAGATAAGGTTTGAGTCTGGGGATCACTCTAGCCACGTGCAAGAGACAATATCTAAAAAACAAAGGATACAATGGATAGCAAGGATTCTTACTGGGTAAATCAAGCGAAAAGGAGGTTAAAATTACCATAGGAATGCATGTGCAAGAAAGATCATGGAAATGAAATCTTCAAATGAGTACAGAAAAATAAACATGTGTAAATTAAATTTCATTGCAAGTAACAACTTTAACAGACATACCTTAGCCAAATGAAAATGCTCTGAAGTCGTTTTCCTGTGTGCACTCTATCCAGCTGCTTCTTGCCAACCGATGTGACCTCACCAGTACCTCCCAACCAATGCTAGGGATACTCTTCTTCCCTCGGAGACCCCCGAGACGCAAAGGGGCCACACACATAATACCAAAGAAATCTAGCACCCAACACACCTCGCAAGGTCAAGCTCACCACTCATTCTCGAGCTAGGTATCCCAACTCTCACAAGAGAAAGTTAAGTCAAGATAAAATTTCAGTAGTGTAACATTATGCAATCCAAATTCCGTTTTCATTTAATTAATTTCGAAAAACCTCCCACGTACACATGTCGCCCAATCCCCTAGTTGCACCAGAAAATCAATTTTAATAATTAATTAAATACTTTTATTCCCTCACCCACCAAGAGAATTCCTAAAAATTCTCCTCGGTGTCCCAAAATTTTGTTACAATTCATAAATGACTTACACCTTACTTAATTCCTAGTTGAGTTCATAAATAGAAAGTTCCAAAGGCTAGATTCCTTACTAAGTTAGACATTCATCTTTTTCTTTATGTTTCCCCTTTTTTTAAGTTTCACTTTTTCTCTAAGTTTCCTTTTCTTTTAAGTTTTCTCTTTTTATAACTAAGTTCAGAATTAGTAGTTTAGATAAACAACCGTTTACTCTTTTTATGAATTTAATCCTCCATTACAATTTTTTTTTTTACTTTAATAATTAAAGTTTTAATTTCTCTTATTAGTTATAAAAAGAACCTTTAGTGAATTTGAAATTTTATAAAAAGAATCTTAGTGAATTAAAATTTTATAAAAGAGGATTAGTGAATTAAAATTTTATACAAAGAACCTTAGTACATTATAATTTCCACTTTAATCTGGTTATACGTCTAATTAGTTGTTGCTTTTTTTGTTCTAAGGTTCTACTCAGAACCAGGTTTTTAATTCACTAGGCTTGGCGATAGTTCTTAAGGGAAACATTAGTCATTAAACTTTACTTATGACACCATTCATTTTAAGGCCGACTAGATTTATTCACTTACCAGTTAAAATCATGACATGCCCTTCAGGATGCACTATGTGCTCCAAGGGTGCCACTCGCCTCTTTTAGTTTTCCTTGAGCGACGTGTCCTTCAAGACGCACTACATTCTCCAAGGTTGTCACTCGCCTCTTTCCGTTTTCTTTGCGCGACATGCCCTTCAAGATGCACTACGTGCTCCAAGGGTGCCACTTGCCTCTTGACTGAATTTGGTAGACGTCAAACCCCTGGAGTCAGTACTCTGCCAGGTGATCTTGTGGGAGAATAAGGGCCTCTAAGGAATAATTCCCCTGCCTTATTGTGCACCCCTTAGAGTCATCATGTGTGACTGTCACAGTTTTCCCTCATGACATTCTAGGTCTTCTCAAACTAGGAAATCATTAACCTACAGTTCAAGCCACAACAGGAGTGCTAGTAGGTTGTGGAAGGGTTGCTGCCACACCTCTCCCTCAATGTCTCTAGTTGTCAAGCGTGACCCCTATACTGCAAATGTGAGTCTGGTCGACAAGCTATCATCAGCATGCATCGATCAATGAATCATGTTAGCAATAATAATCAATCATCATAACATCTAATCATATGTACATATGTCACATAAACAACATTCAAACCCATAGTCGAGTCACTGACTCGATCCAGAGTCCAAGGGGTTTCATCGATGCCTATGCATCCTCAATGTCCAAAGTCCTACACACTCAGGAGCACCTCATCAATAACACCTGTCTATGTAAATACAACAAAATAACATATCATCAAATCCCTAATATTTCATAATCATTATCAAAATGACCAATAGTATAATAACCCAGATCACTTACACACAAGTGTCCTCAAATAATAAGTCCATTCAGTGCGCTCAAGAGTGGGTTGGTACATACACCCTCTTGGTTTAAACTTCATCCTAAAGTTTCAGAGTATAAAAGTGTCAAAATAAAGTGTATCACAGTATGATAAGTCTATCTATCAAACAAAAATGGAAATTGTTGGTGCATATCATATGCGTCCTCCTAGGTCGTCGAGTGCAGACTATAGTTATCCCACTGGACCTTGACCTAATCTATTGTTCGACGTCGTAGTTGTCGAATGCAATGGTCCAAAATGTGGATTGGCTCTGCCGTGAGCGCACCCTCATCATATACCTACAAGGAAATCATGTCAATAACATGTGTAGGATCACTAATATAATGTCTCAAAAAAGAAACGTGAAACAAATCATGCATACGCCTCAAGGAATCAAGGAAAGCTATTCGATAGGCCATGATTCCCTTCTTTACCACAATATAGAAAGGTCCCATGAACCAGGGAGAGAGTTTATAACTCTTTCCAAACTTGATCAAACTCTTATGTGGTTTCACCTGCAAGAAGACTCGGTCACCAACCTCGTAACTATGGTTGACATGGTGCGCATCGACATAACTCTTCTGTCGATTTTGTGTTTCTTTGATCCTTTGTCTTATGGTTTGCATTTGATATTCCATTTCTTGGATCACTTCTCAACCCACCAGGACCCTATCCTCAAGTCGATCTCAACTCAAAGGCGTATGACACGGTCTCCCATAAATAAACTCGAAAGACGCCATCTTAATGGTGCCTTGATAATTGTTGTTATACGCAAATTCTACCAGTGGAAAGAATGCTTCCCAACGATTCTGTTGGTCCATAACGTACATATAGAAACCTATCCTCCAATATTTGGTTTGTTCTTTCAGTCTGCTCATCTATCTCTGGGTGATACTTGGTACTAAAGTTAAGTTGGGTTCCCAAGACTTCTCAGAAACTAGTCCAAAATCGTCCAATAAACACCAATACTCGATCGGATATAATCCTCTTAGGCATACCATGCATCTTGATACATCATACGCACAGGAATAAAATGAGCACTCTTCATCAGAGTGTTGACTACCACAAAAATCGAGTCATGTCTCATTGTCATTAGTGGAAATCCAACAATGAAATCTACCGAAATGACCTCCCATTTTGATTTCAGAATTGTGTGCGGCTGTAGTAATCCTATCGGATGTCTATGTTCATCCTTCACCTTCTAACATTCTAGAAATCTTTCCACATATTTGACTATGTATGCCTTCATTCCTTTCGAGAAGAATAAGGGTTTAAGGTCTTCCCTCATCGTCGTGACTCCAGGACTAGCCATGTACACTGCTTTGTGAGCCTCGTTTAGGATCAAAATTCTCAACTCGTCATTGGACGGTATGTAAATTCGAATTTTAAATCTCAAAAGTTTGTCGTCATCCATAGTAAACCCTTCAAATTTTTGTACCATTATTGTCTTTTGTCTGATAAAATCCTTGACCTCTTTATACCAGTCATCGTCACATTGTAAAGTTATAATATTTTCACATATATTTCTCTGAAGAGGCATCACTTAAAAGATTCTTGTTTTATGACTCAACGTATCTGCCACTTTGTTCACTATCCCTTTTATGTAAGTAATCTTGAAATCATACTCGGTAAGTGATTGTGACCAACGTCGTTGTCGTGCGTTCAATTTTCTTTGCGTAAAGATGTGTTGTAGTCCACATTGGTCCGTTTTTACTTCAAATTTTTGTCCGATAAGGTAGTGTATACAAACTCTCAAGGAATAAACAATGGCTGGCAAATCCAAATCGTGCATTGCATAGTTCTCTTCATGTCGTCTCAAATTTCTTGAGATGTTAGTGATCACTCGATCGTATTTCATGAAGACTCCACCTAAGACTTCCTTGGATGCGTCGGTGAATACCAAGAAACCTGCATCCATGTCAGGGACCTTTATTATTGGTGTTGTCTTCAACAACTCCTTCTTTTCCAAACAAACTTCTTGTTCTTCTTCTGCAATTCCGTAATCAGATTTTCTATCTTTGAAAAACCCTCGACGAATCATTGATAGTATCCTACTAAACCCATGAAGCTACAAACTTACAGGGCATTCGTTGGCACAGGCCATTCCATATTAGTCTCGACCTTTGCTAGATCCACAACAATACCTTCGTCAGAGATGACATGCCTTAAGTAGTGAATCATCAATTGGTAAAACGATAATTTAGACAACTTCCCATACAATTTGTTCTCTCTTAGACATTGTAGTACCATGTGCAAGTTCTCGTCATGATCCTCCATCATCTGAGAGTAAATCAAAATATCGTCATTGAATACTTGGACAAACTTGTCCAAGTATTCATGGAACACCCCGTTCATCAAACTCATAAATAGCCCTGGGTTGATCGTTAGTCCAAACGGTAGAACAATAAACTCGTAATGTCCAAACCTTGTCTTAAAGGTGGTCTTAGGGATGTCATCCTCTTTGATCCACAACTAGTGATACCTGGATCTCAATTCGATATTTGAAAGCACCGTGGAGCCTTTCATTTGATCGAATAGTTCATCAATCCTTGGAAACAAATATTTATTCTTGATTGTTTCCTTGTTCAATTGATGGTAGTCGATGCATAGTCTCCATGACCCATCCTTCTTTCATATGAAGATAACAAGCGTACCCCATGGTGACACACTTGGACGTATAAGTCTTAGGTCCAAAAGCTCCTTTAGTTGCATTCTCAAATCCTTCAATTGCATTCTCAACTCTTGTAACTCCAGGGTCTAAGTTTGATAAGGGATTCTTTCTTTCGATTGAGTCCCCAGTTTTAGGTCTATGGTAAATTCCAATTTCCTCTCCGGTGGCATCCCAAGTAACTCCTTAGGGAAGACATCTGCAAAATCTCTCACCACCGAAAGGTGTTCTATACCTTCTGCTACTCGCTTCTTGTTTAAAGCAAGGATCGCATAAAGCTTACATCCCTTGCACATGATCTTCTGTAGCTGGAAGGAAGAGGTGAAACTTAGGGAAATTCCCTAGTTTTGACCTACAATAATGCATCTATGTCCCTCATAATTGACCAAGCACAACCATTTCGTCTTACAATTGATTATTTCGTCATGCGATTCCAACCAGTCCATACCGATCATGATGTCATAAGATCCTAAGATCATGACGTATAGGTTGGCCCTCATGAAAAACTCTCCCAGGTTAAGGCTATAGCCCATAACCTTCCCTCCAACCTTATGTTTGGCTCCCAAATCCATTTCTGTAAAGCTAAACTTATCCTGTTCGACTGCCTTTACCTTAATTCGTTTTAGCACTACCCCATAAATGAAACTTTTTGTAGCACCTAGATATATCAAAATAATAGGGGTCTGGTCAGCGAAGGTACCTGATGTATCGAGCACAATTGACTGGTGCTCAGCCTGGCAATTATTTACCGTTGCATGAATCTGATGAGCCTTTCCCAAATCTCCCATGGTAGTGGGTTCAGATGATCCAGATGCTCTAGTCCTCTCTACTGGGAAATTGCACTGGTAATGTGGCTCCCCACATGTCCAACGCCCCTTCTTCGGTCTAGTACTGTTGGTACCCAAAGTTGGCAGCCCTCCGACTTGGAACCCTGGTCAGTTCTGTTGAATAGGCTGGAACTACTGCTACTACGGTTGATGTTGTTGTTGGTGTTGTGGTCCTCGATAAGAGGTCCACTGCTGAAGCATTGGTCGTTGAGGTGTAGTCAAAGTGGATTCTCTCTGGAAGCCACAATATCCTATTGAATTCCTAGCTGGTGTCTAATTCTCTTGCGCACCATATGACACCTTCCATGTTGGTCTCGCTGGAGTCCTTCTCTGACCCCCACTGATAAGCTCCTCCTCTACTATGAGGGGCTTCTGAATGACATCATGCAAGGTTTGAGGCATCAGAATCCTAACCTTTGCATGAATGTTGACATTAAGGCCAAACAAGAACTTGTTGAACTTAAGTTTCTCGGTATTCAGGTGCGAAGAATAACAAAGGAGCTCCATAAAATGGGCCTTGTTCTTGAGAACCGTACGACCACCCTGTTGCAAGGCATTGAACTTGTTGAGTTGACACTCAATGAATTCCTCCGATAGATACCTCTCTCGGAACCATTCATCAAACATTTCCCATGACACGTCTTCGACGACTATGTTCAATTGCGGAAGGAGCATCTTCCACCATAAAAGAGCACTCCCCTTCAATTGAAAGACCTCTATGCGGACCTTCATGTTGGAGGTATAGGCACAAAGTGAAATTCACATTCCCATATTATCCAACCATGCCTCGGTGTCTGCACCATTCAGGGAACCAAAGAAATTGATAAATTTGACCTTATTGAGTTCGCGGTGAATACTACCAGTACCGATAGGAGAACGCAGTGGACCCTCAGGGGGTGTTAGTGCCCTGGACTCATATCTATCCAAATGGATATGAAATGCCTCAAACATCTGCTAAAAGGACCTTATCAGCCCAATTACATCACCCACGACTATCTGATCCTGTCCGAAAACCTGTTTGGCTCCCTAGGGGTTATACCCCTCATGTGACATCCCCAAAAATAAAATATTTTTGAAAGCTAAATTTGCTGGAAATTTAATTCTGTTTTTAGTAAATTCAAATTTGGAAAAATTTTTCCATTTATGGAAATTCTGAATTTTGAATTTGATATTTGTAATTAATTATTATGATTGTTGGGTAGATTTCTGATTGGGACTCAACTAACTATTTGACTATGACACTTGTATAAAAACAGAAGATTTATATTAATTGTAGGAGGACAAATGGAACAATGATGTTAAAATCATCTGACCATGACTCCATGAGTGGGGAACAAGTTGGAACTACCTCTGGGATGATTATTGCAAGTGGAAAATCAGAGATTTGGCCATTGGCAGCCCTTGAAAATAAGGGTTTTAGAAAGCTGTGAAAATCCCCCCAAGGGAGGGAAAACGACCTGGGAAAAATTGATATATAGCATATGCAAGGAGGCAGGACACTGCCAAGTATGATGGGAAAGATTTTGAGCTCTCCTTGTTGTTATGAACACTACGTACTGAGTGTCAGGCAAGAGGAGCCCGCTGATATGGATTTTCCTTCTTGTTATGAGCACTGCTAAATAAGTGTGAGGCAAGAGGATAACTATTGGAATTGGAGGACAGTGTTGAGGAGGAGTTTCCAAGTTCACCCTCATGGATTCATGGTCAGGCTAGGGGGTGAATCAGGCAAGTGGTTTTGGCTGCCTTGTTCTATGGTTGGGAGGAACGTGGTTGTTCCCTTTGTCTTTCCGCAAAACTGTTCCAAATATGTAGACTTTTCCTTCTTTGTGTGAATGATCATATCTATTTGTTGTAATGTAACTGTGTGAATGATTATTTCTATTTGTTGTAATGTATCTAACTATACTAAGTTGAGATGGCCTCCATAGACGATATATGTTCATTATATGAAGTCTTATAATCAAGCAATTAAATTCGGGGATCACCCCCCCCCAAATTAAAAACCCGAGACAGAGTTATTCATGTGCAAGTGAATTGATAGTATAAATTCGTCTATAGGTAAGGGTTATTAATTTGTAATCCTAATATCAGATAGATCTGGATTGAGTAGGTTTATACTTATAGACTCATGTATTTATATGTATATATTATTTTGTAAGCAAAAGATAGAATCATAACTTTACTCAAACCTTAATCTCCAATCTAAATAATCACTATGGTAGAATTGAACCATTTGGGTAATGATTATAGGGAATGCCGAAACAGGATAAAATGATTTAGTATTATAGATCTAGAGTATGTAGATCCAATTTTTTTTTCTTCTAGTGTTGAAAACATGGCCTATCTTCAAGGCAATAACCTTGGTATTTGAGATTTTAGGACATAATGAAATCTAAATGCCCCTTTTAATTTGGGCAACTGAATGCTGTGAAAAATAGAGGTCAATTGGGTTTTCGTCGATTACAAATGTCGAACTCAAAAAAAAGGTTTCCATGCACCAAGTTACATTAATGATCGGGGTTTCAAGGGTCGGCATGTCGAGGTTACGAACACCTGACATTCAATAAATTGAAACACGAAAAACTGAATTGAGAAATGTGAAAGGACTCTGGGCCCCGCATTTTAGGATTTCAGGGTTCGGGACATCGATGTTTATGAACACTTATCATTCAAAAAAGATGATATACGAAATGCTGAATTGTGAAATGCGAAGGGACTGTGGGCCCTACATTTCGAGAGTTAGATTTTAGGGTTTGGTAAAACAAAGGAACTCCATGATTCTGTAACAGTGAGTCCCGAATGCCAAAATGTCCACTTTGCGTTTAACCCTTTTTTTTTAAATTATGCTCGGTCTTTGCTTGAATGATTCGTGCATCTAATTTTATACCTCTAAATCTGCTAAGATGAAATAATTTCCATGGATGGCATCGATGTGTTGTGAGAAGTTATAATCAAAGACTAAATCTAGGGAATGGTTCCTCCCGAATCCAAACGCTAGACCAAAACTATCTAGATATGAACTTAAAGAAAAAATCCACCTACAGGAGCAGATTTTAACTCTGAAATCATATTTTAAGGTAGGATTGTCTATGTAAATATGAGATTGAAAGATACCAAACTATTTATAGGCATCGATTTACTTCTGTAATTGAAGTTCTAGCAGACTTGCCTTTGAATAATTGAATTTGGAAGAGGTCTGTACACATAGTACTTATAGATTTAAATATATATATATATATATATA